>JAODUK010003391.1:7824-34256 GCA_027564635.1 Typhlichthys eigenmanni
CTCACTGGTCTAGCTAACTGGTTTGTTTATTGACACACTGGTTTGCTAGCAGCTTACTGGTCTAGATAACTGGTTTGTTCAGCAGCACACTGGTCTAGCTAACTGGTTTGCTAGCAGCTCACTGGTCTAGCTAACTGGTTTGTTTATTGACACACTGGTTTGCTAGCAGCTTACTGGTCTAGATAACTGGTTTGCTAGCAGCTCACTGGTCTAGCTAACTGGTTTGTTTACTGACACACTGGTTTGCTAGCAGCTTACTGGTCTAGATAACTGGTTTGCTAGCAGCTCTCTGGTCTAGCTAACTGGTTTGTTTACTGGTACTCACAGTAAGTATTCCTGCTTCATGTGATGTGTGCTGGCTTCCTGTACTTCTCATGATGACAAACCCCCCCCCTCCTCTTGTTCTTACCTTTTATCCTCTCTCTTTATTCGCTTTTTCCCCTTCTTCTTCTTCTTCTTCTCCTCCTCCTCGGATTCCTGTGAGGCTGCTTGAAGACAAGGAAACACAGCTACGAAACACTGCTAGGACACACTGCTAGGACACAAGGAAACACAGCTAGGAAACAGCTAGGAATCTGTCTGTTATGCTGTTCATGTAGATACAGTAAAATTGGCCAGCTGCCAACTGCCATCATTGAGCGCCAACAAATAAAGTAGCCTACCAACTTGGAAATCCCTGTCAATTGTAATTTCATGCAGTTCCTGCTCCTGTTTGACGGCGTTAGCCCTAGCATGGAAGATGACTTCAAAGCTACAGCCCTACAACCAACAGCGTTAGGCTGTACGCCATAGTTCTCTATAGCTGTACCTTATCAGGGTCATCCATAGCTGTCTCACAGTGTTCTAATGTTTTGGGATGATTACTACCTCATCTAGTCCTGCTTGAGCGAAGCATGCCAACACATTAGGGCTGCACTGTCACAGGGTTAGCCCGTGCCTTATGAAAGAAAGACGCACGCATGCGGGGTAGTGGTCTCAACAATATAGTTGGTATAGTGGTCTGTCTCATGGTCGCATGAGTTTCACTAGGTCTACTACTATGGCACTTCATGATGGGGAAGAACGTTTAGGTCTACATTTGCTAAAAACATGACCAGTAGCAAAACACGCTGTAGTCGTATTGTTTTACACATTCTCAGACAGGTCCGAACCACAAGAACCTCGCGATGGACCAAGTGGTCCGTCTCGTACTGAACGTGGTCTCCATGGCTCCATGGTCTCGTGGTCCTTATTGTCAAGCGTTTGAATGGAAACAGACGAAAAAACACCAGAGTGTGCAATAGAACCAAACACACTACTTGGCTATCTACGGCTAAAGCTAAGCTAACACAAGGAATATAGTTTTCTAGCATTATATATACATACACATTTTTTATTTATTTTAAGCGAACATATTTATTACACAAATATTGTGCTTAGTAAACCACACGTGTAAATGTTAAAAGTATTTATAAAACATGTCTAAACAAACAACCATGAAATCAGAGATGAAATGCCGTAGTACTAGTGAATCTCATAGGGACCACAAGACAGACCACAGGGAACACGAGAATGGCCACAGCAACTGGCCCGGACCACTCGCTTCAGCGCCCCCTAGTGGTAGTGACCAGCAATGGCAGTGGTCCATGTTAGTGACCATGATCAAGAACAGACCACTGATCCGGCTACAACCCCTTCTCCAATTTGTGTTACTTCCGCCAAAAGCCACGCCCACTCACTAAACTGATGAGTTTGTGGCTTTCATCTTGCGGGCCTGACTTATGCCTAGTTATGAAGTTTAACGTTTTCTAAAGTTTATTAAGGACCCGTGAAGACCTCTACTTCATACTATACTATTCAAGTACAGTGTGTCGATGGTCCGTCGGAACTGGCATCGTACCTGCTATTGTAGCCTAGAGTCGTGTGCACATACAGTAGCCTCATGAAAGTCTGCAAACAGTCCTGACTGCTTGGATGTTTAACAGGTTATGAATTGTATTTTAATGATGTCTCCTTACCTTCACCTTCTCTGTCTCTCTTTCTAGGTTTCTTGTGTTTCTGTGGCCTCTCCTCTCCCCTCTCTCTGGGGCGGCGCCACTCCCTGTCCATGACAGGTGAGACAGTAGCGGGGGATTCTGGAAGCTCAGGGGAAGATGTACTCATCTTCCTTGATGTGAAGGGTCAGGATGGGGGACCTGCGTTAAGAAAATCCTCTCATCACAAGGAAACGCTGCACAGCAACAAGGGTGAACCACATCGGCCATACACAGGTTTCGATGACATTTCTAAATGTATACAACGTTAAACAAAAAGTTTCTCTACATGATTTTCTCTCAGAAAAACAAGTGATCATGTGTGACTTACAAACGCCATTTTCAGTGGAGAAAACAGCGAGAGCATACCTGCTTTACTGTGACATTCATTTGGAGGCTACGGTACTGACAAAAACCCTTCTCTGACTACCGTAAGTGTTAACGCTGCATCTTCGCATCAACCAGGCTTTACCAACTGGATGTGTTCATTCAAAATGAATGGATGAGAGACTACAATTGTGTATAACATTTAGTTCAGGCACATGCTGAAACTGAACTCATGTTGATCTCTAATGGTCTTTTCTATAGTAAATAATGTATGCTAACGATAGCAAAACTATAGCTCTGGAAAAACAGTGCAGCAGCAATATTGTTTTCTCCGTGTGATGCGGAGCCTGTCGTGTCCATGAAAACCTTTACTGTATTATTACTAACATTATCGTGCTGTGTTTATTAAGATAAAGACATTATAAATAACGAAAACAAACTTACAACTCGAACACGCGTGTAGATAGCTTGTCTGGTTTCACTACAGACGAGCTACGGAAATGACCGGGAAACACCGATGCCAGAAATCTGCAGACCGAGCGATGTTACGTCACGTCCTGTTATCAGCTTCTAAAAAACACAACAATAAAATAAAACAAAAATATAAAAAGAAAGTAATAGCTTTTCGACATGTTCAACAACTCGGGTTGGGTTATTTCAAGCTGTCTTGGTATTCTTCAGTAACTAACTTTCAGTCAGTATTTACGTCTCTGGTGCGTATTTAGCCTCGCGTTGCCATAGCAACACCACGCTTAGCAGAACCCTACAGGTAAGCGTCATTACGTACCTTAAAATGAACAGTCAAACACCGTATATATATATACACTAAATGGAATCAAATCCGTTAATTTGGTGCATTTTTATTGTATTTATACTGTTAACTAGATATACCATACATTATTTACCCTAGCCTTAAACATTAACAGTACCGTGGGCTACCGTTGCATTGAAATTGAAATGCAATAAGCTTCATGTCATCATATATAGGCTATATATTATTCCCAGAGTGAAGCCTGTTGTTCAATAAAAATATAAATAATTTGCAATGAAGTCTAGTTGTATCGTGTCCCCCTCCCCTGTTAAGTTTCAAATGGATGTTGTTGCTTATTTTCAGCATCAGAGTACCTTACGGTATGATTAAGCAGAAGGTTCCCGATAAGGACTTCGTGTATGGAATATCCACATCAAGGGAAGGCGGTGGTGTCTCAGAGGGTAGCCTGCGTCTGGCATATTGTTTGATTGATTTATTGATTGATTTTATTTCCACAGACACCTGCTTGCTAGGAGACAGGTTGTGGGTTTCATTCCCGGTGTTTAATTCCACGCATGTGTATGTGTTCAGCAATGTTCTGGCAGGAATATATCCCACGATTTGGTTCGGGCCAGCCTCCCCAGACAGACTTGGTGTCTCTGAACAGGGACGGGGTTCGAGCTGGTCTCTCCACCGTTAAAGAGCTAAATCTGTACCGTGCCCAGTTCAGAGACCAGTACCTCTGCCAAGAGCCTGTCAGGCCTGTCAAGCCCCCGCCCTGGAGCCAAGACAGGACATACGGAGTGAAAATGCGGTGAGTACAGTAGTACTTTACAGTGTGGGTGTGTGAGTGAATGTTAAACTTGCATTTTAGAGTGTGTATGTTGTTGGCCTCACCAATAAGCCCCGCCCTCTCTGTCCCCAGACCATCCTCACCATTGGCTGATATGCTTGCCCATAAGTACGGACGACTGTGGCTGGAGAAGCAACGGACCTCATCCCAACAACCCCTCCCCCAGGTACGAGAGGGGGGGGAGACAACAGGGAGGTTGGGGGAAGAGATGGGAATAAGATAGAATACCATTTTAGGCTCATAAATCCATGTTGTTCAATCTGCGTTGACATCTTTGCTACATTATAGAGTAAATGCACCCAATACCAAAGATGTTAGAATTATAGAAAGATGGTGCATTGTAATACATTTTTGATGGAGCAAAAATTGAAGCTTTTGGTCTCGTAAGTGGGCGTGTCACCAAAGGCATTGCGCTGTGGAAGCTGGCATACTTCAAGCTGGCAGCGCCCAGACAGCTAAATCTACCATGCATGGCCTGGAACAAAGTGCATTCATCTTAAAACATTTCACTGAATAAATACTGTTGTGTCGTACCCCTTCTTCCAAAAATCCAATGCGGAAGTGCCGTTGGAATATCTCCGTTAAATTATATTCTCTATACTCTGTTTTTTTAGCTGTAATATGAACAATAGGACAGAGATATGGTGATACACATTAATGCTGCTGTTAATATTGATAAAATTCCTATTTTTATTAAATTGGTATTTAAAATATCTCTCTATCATATGCATTTAAATGGACTTTACCGTTTACCATATACATTTAAAATCACCCAAGGCACTTGCTGGCTTAGCCTATTCCAGAACATTTCTGCATCATCAGATTAAAACGTTAACGTACTGATCCACAAGCTCAATATTAGTGTAACTAAGATATTATCTGGAAATTAATATTTTTTGTATGCTTATAACACTAGAAAATTATATTCATTACATTAGCAAGGCGTTAGCTTACTAGCTGGCTGCACAAATACAGACAGAACTTCCGCCCGCGAGCAGATTTGGTTGGCTGTGGCGATGCGGCCCGCACTGAATTTGCATAAAGATGGAAAATGTCATCTTATTCCACACCCCTTCACCTAAATGCATCTCATGCAATCCTGACGTGCAATGCGCCAGAGTCCCATAGACATGAATTGAGTGCGGCGTTTCGGCGTATGTAGTGTGGCATCGGCTCAGAGCAGTGGGTGGAGTCAGGCTCAGAGGGGAGGAGTCAGGCTGTGTGTGTGTGTGTGTGTGTGTGTGTGTGTGTGTGTGTGTGCGTGTGTGTGTGTGTGTGTGTGTGTGTGTGCATTGGTGTGTGTAGAAGAAGAAACCGGTTGCAGACACCAGAACCAGTCTATTGAGGAAGGGCAGGCCTCTTCCTCACTATGCGCCTATGTTTAAACTGTCTTGCTTTACCAAGGTACACACACACACACACACACACACACACACACGCACACACACACACACAGGCACTTAGAATTAGGTAAGGTACACTTTGTCCAAAGAGACAACTATTACCATATTAAACAGTAACACATTTGATCATTTGCATACTTTTAATGGTCCATTAATAACTATCCCCTGTAAACAGGTCTATATAGTGACATCACCAGGATATACAGTATAGCGATCATTGATTATTGGCATCATTGATTATTGGCAGGAGAAGCCATGGATTGGAGACACGCAATGTTGACTAAAATAGCTCATTCTTTAACTACATATTATTTATATTTCCACCTCACATCTCACTGTGTACATGCATCAAAATAATGCATTTTAAAGTATATAGGGGCTTACAGGTGGGACCATATACCAAGGTTCACACCCAGACCAGGAACACAAAAGACCCTTGGTTCACCAAACCTATATCATATACAGTGTATTATACGTATACATTTAGGAAGTAACACTCCTGTCTGTGAGTGCACAGCATGAGGGTGCTTTGCCTGCTTCACTATAAACACAACGTAAGGCAACGTGCTGCTGGTGTCTTAGCTAACCCTCTGCCCTGCTACGATTCCCCTGCTGCCCACACAGGTCCCTGCTGCCCTGGACACCTTCAGGGACCCCGCTGAGGGTCTCAGGGCTCGACAAGCTGGCCAGGCCAGAACGACTGCCTTGAGCCAGGAGTAGGCGAGGAGGAGAGGGGAGAGAGCAGAGGAGGAGGACACAACCTTGTTTAACCCTCGCGCTGTCCTAAGGCATTTCAGCAGACTAGCAGCAGAGGGAGCCAACCGCGGAATGTCCGTGTTGTGGTTGCTGCCCTCTACTGGCAAGTGCACCGGGTCATTTTGACCCATAGGACAGCGCGAGGTTAAATAATTATCACAACGAATGTTATCGGGACTTTATTAATAGTTCAGTTCAATCAGACTCTTGCAGCATGTTGGAACCACAGTAGTCACTTTGTTCATTTATATCATTTTCCTATTGGTTGTGGCTGTTTCAGATGCATCTACTATAGTGTGTATGTATTCCTGTCAGTTAACGTCAATGAACAACCTGTGTTTGATGTGACATCTCATAAATAATAAAAACACCTTACCTGTGAAATCGCAAAAAATCAACATTCAACAAATATTAGTCCTGCTTGATGAGGGAGACTGGTTAGACGCCTCTTGTAAATACTATACAAAGGTTGTGGTATATCATTGCATACGTAAGTAAATGTTTTCTATTTAATAGGTTGTATTATTTGTTATTGAGGCTCCAATCAATTAGACATTGTGTCATCTATCTGCTGATGATGTTGAACACCTGTGGCTCCTGTAGTTCCTGCATTTTATAACCCATAAATGGCTCATTGGAAGCAGTCAATTATCACTGTACATTTAGTTCTATTCCAACTGGTACAGTTTGAGCATAGTCCATCACTGCTGCAGTTACCCTTACCTTAACATGCCCTACCCTTACTGTAATAGCCTTTTGATTTTACACACACCTGTGGCCATCGCCTGGCAGGTTGGTTATAACCACTTTCTCCCTAAAGGCGCCATCCAGTGTGCAAAACAAGTAGTACATATTTAAACACTTTATACTATACTATACACTTTAAATAATTTGGCTCCTACACTTACCTTAACATGCCCTCCCCTTAACTTAACATGCCCTCAGCTCATGACACAGCTCCGTTAAGAGTATGTGATAAGAATCTTTGGACATGCTTCTTTAACACCAATAACAAGCTGCACAGCCTCTTAGACCTGCCTCAGCCAGTGTCCAGTGGTGAGTCATTAGACATCATCTGAAACCAAGTAATACTACTTGGTTTATTTCCCAAATCTTGTTAATCTTCCTATACTGCACCGCTAAATGTCTGGTTATTCATTTCCCAGGTATTGACCTGGTCAATATACAGTAGGTCTATAGCTGATAAAGGCCCATATTAATAATAAATCAGTATATAAAGTGAGTTGAGACAGACGTGGTTGTACTAGTCTATTTTGTGTGTGTGTGGGCTGCCGTAAGTCCAGTGTACTGTAGCTCCAGAATGTTAAAATTACTGCTCTGTGATTCTGGCTTCTACTGGCCTTGTTTGCAATGCTGTGCCTCTGGTGAGTGTGTGCATTGTATATGATACTTGAGAAGAGTTTACCTGCAATTTTCCAGCCTGTTTTTACATAGAGTTTATGTTGTTCAATTCACAACATTAATTGTAGTGGCCTACCGTATATAGGTGTGACGGAGATCGTCTGTCCCCCTCGGGGAATCAAACCTTGATCTCCCACACAGAGAGCTGCCGCTCTACAAGGCAGGCTAAAACCCATGGGCTAAGCAAGTGTGGATTCAAATTAAAATATTAAACCCCTTGAGCGGTTTTGTCCAAGATCTAACAGTCAGCAAGATTATCCTGTTAGGCTGCTGAACTCAAAAAGGCCACTACCACTATAGTTCTTTTAAATAAGTGGACCTGAACAAATATTGTGCTTAACAGAAGTTTAATAAAACAAAACTATAGACATACTGCTGACTGATCCCTATAACAGAACAATATACTGTAGGATATAAGGACTTTACATGCTCACTGTACACACAACATAGGCCTATTAGACCAAAATTTCTATTGTCAAGAGTGCCGCATTGTTTTATGTTTTCCCAGTTTTACTGCAAATTGAATTTCCCCTATAGGCTACATAGACCAGACTAGCTTTTACAGTAATATTTAATAAAGGTGACTGATTTAAAAAAAACTAACTATAGACGTAAAAGGTTTGAGAAAAAAAAAGAAGAAGAAAAAAAACACTTTATATTCAAGATAACCTATATATTATATTATAGGCCTATATGTTCTCTGGCAGGTTAATCTTTCCACTGGCTTTAGTGAGGATATTGGTGGAGGAACTGTAGTTTCCTCGTGGCTCATTTATTTTCACTCATGACTCTAAAAACTATGTTTTACACATTGACACATTTGATTCGTCATAATCAAAAAGACGAAAAAGGATGAGCAGGCATAAAATAAAATAAAGTGTAGCCTAATTTTTGTCAATAATTGAGACAAAGGCTGTTTTCCAGAACATGGCAATGAAGTGTTTATTCTTTTGTTGGAGAAGAAAAAATAAAAAAGAAAAGAAACGTAATTATACAGCAGATTCAACTGTTTACCAGCAGTTAACAAAGATTGTACAAGTTTGACAATACAGCCCATGTTCATCCTCACCATGTAAAAAGTCTGGTGTACTTTCTAGAATACAGAGCTGTGCGACTGGGCATGTGCAGAGTGGATGCTACATTAACACTTGAGTGTTTTCTTTAAATAAAAATCTTAATAGCATTCTTCAATGACAAATCCATCTGCCAAACGAATGATACAGTACGGTGTATAATATAATAAACTTTGAGTAGCACATTTGACACCTTTCCGACGACGCCCACCATTTTGTGAGCTTTCTGATATTGAAGTACGGCACGCTTTCAGGGCGCACTAACTAATGTCCTTCTACTTTACCCTGCAGACGTCACCGGCAGGGAGACAGACCTGTGGTGCTTCTGGTGGCTCTTGAAACACATAAATCACGGCTAGGAGGTTCGCCATTCGGCCATGTTTGAACAGCTAAAGCTACTGGCACTGCTAGCTGCAAGCTAATCCTTCTCAATATTAACTTCTCAGGTATTTGCAAGGGTTTTTATTTTACACAAGCACAAAAAACTAAACGTTGAAATCCATCATAAGTACTTATTAAGAGACTCTTTCATCTTGGATCAACGGCGGTAAAACTTGGTTGGTCTCACAGCTGTCCAAGCAGGCTCTCTGATTGGACAATAGCGTTAATAGAATCATTATTATTATATATGGAGTTGTGGGGGCTTCTAAAGTTTTACAATCAGCCAGTTGTCATGAAACCAATTAATGCTCTGTAAAATCACAGACTGAAAATAAACAAAGAGGGAATGAAACAATCCAAATATTTCCCTTATAGAAAGAAAAAAGTTAAAACAGCTTGAATAAAAGAATACTAAACTCAAGGCACAAATGAATCCCGCAAAATGTAAGGATCTACATTAGAATGGCAAATATACTCTATATTCTTCTGAAATATGCTTTGACTGTCAAACAACAGCTTTTAAGACTGAACACTACATGACCAGTCTAAGATTGGCAATGAACCTGGAATTTGCCACAACTGGAATATACTGTAAACATAATACATCAGAATAATACTACGTACTACATTGCCAGTGAATTATTCCACATTACTGCATGAAAGCCTTATGCTGTAGAATGGCGCTGGGGCTCGTTAGTTAACGCCTCAATTACTGTTTAGCGCTAGGTGTCTCTAGGCATGTATACAATACATTTTGTTTGTACTGTATATCACAGGATCATTTGACCATGAAATAATTTAGTCATTGACAAAAGCGTGTGACATTACAACTAATTTGTTACCAATTTGTAAGACCTTTTTGCTTTATATGAGCAGGAGGAGGTTAGGATGACAGTGAAATAGAGGGTTGGACTGGAGTCTTACAATGCAGTGGCTAAACGGTTCTGGTTACTGGTTAAATACACTTTTAAATGAGTTCTCCATGTGAGATTCATGCAAGTAAAACAGAACAATGCTGAGTTTAGGGTAAACTCTGGTTAAACTGATGATCTCTACTGTAGGTAGTAGTCATTTATGCTGTCCCTTGGTTAATAAAAAGGGATTCAAGAGACTAAAATAAGACCTACAATGGGGTTTCAAAAGTCTGAGCCACTACCAAGATCTGTTCATTTTCAGATTAATTCAATCTCTACATTTTATATTTGCATTCCTTTCATAAGTGCAAATAAATTAAATATTTTCCATAATCTGTAGAGAACATTTTAGATTAATCTGTGGTGAATTTTAGACTATAAAAGTGCAGTAAAATAAAGTAATAAGGCACAAAATCTGAAATTGACTTTTGATAATACTGAATGATGTTAACCTGTGATGCGACCTATGAAGTGGGTAAGTATTTAGCGTTGCTCCGATTGTGATGAATCGTGAAGCAGCGGTAGAGAGACAGATGTGAGCAGAAGAGATTTGGAGGGTAAGAAAGAGTAATGACAAACACAAAGATAACATGAGAAGGAATAGAGGCAGTGAACTCACTCAGACTTTCAGACCACACTGCATGTCCTCTATACAGTTCGCCCCAGCCATTAACAACACCTGCCAAGTTAATATTTTACATTAAAAGAATCCGATATGAAAAATGTATCCCCATCTTACTTTTCCAGTGAGGACACATTCTATATTGACAGATATGAGAATGTGCATTCTGTGCAACTCCCTCTTCGGGACAATAAACAAGGCTTGGGAAAGCATTAATAATTACATTTTTAACAATTAGGAATTGAAACAACGGGTAAACAATAATGCCGTAACACCTCAATGTGCGTGTAGTTCACTGGGTTTCACAGCCAGGCATGTCTTGGCCAATGTGGAACAGTTCCACCAGTTGAAGTTGGGCTACTCGTTCCTCAGGATGTGCTGCTCAGTGGCTGCATTCACCATCCCCTGTCTCAAGCTCCCCCCCCCCCGGCTCCACCGCCACGCTACCTGGTCCAACACAGCGCCACCCAGTGCAACAGAAGTAGCATGGCAATATTGTTCATGTATTTACAGCCCCAAAGATGAATCACATGCGCTGATGCAAAAAAAAAAAAAAAGCTATTGCCTGTTCTGCAACACTGGTCATAATAAGAGAGCTAACTGTCCATCTTCTGCAGCGAGACTAAAAAGGACTCAACGGGAACAACATGGAGCAGGATAAAAAGTGGGAAATGGGAATGAGATTAGATGGGCTGGAAAAACCCACTGGCTGAGCAGAAGTGGACTTTGGCACAGCTCACTTCTAACAGGACACCCGATTCATTCCTGACAAACCATCCAGCTGCCCCTCTAAACATAAACAGACACGGCGTAACTGTGAGCTACAGAGGTTTGGGTAAGAGGGAGGTCTCAATAGCCTGCATCAAACACGGCCATTCCCAAAGGCCCTTGCTGCTGCACTATGGAGGAACTCTGTCTTCATACTGATCGAGTATCGAGTGAAAAGAAACAATTGCTAGAAGCACAATCTAAGAAACCTCTAGCCATACAGTTCTCATTGGCAAAGTCATAGCCTACGCACAAGGGAAATGCCACGTGCTCAAGGCTTAAAACAACGTAAAAGTTTTCATGGCTCGAGCTTTCCCGCACCTGCCACTCAAGAACGCGTTCAGCTTCCGGCTGCGGTTCTCTCATGCTGGCCACTATCGGACTGCCTCGCGAGCACAGGATGTCGAGATGAACCGCCGCACGTCATCACAGGCAGGTTCAAACTGCGTGGGTGCGCGCCGACGATCAACATACACACGCACACACACACGCACGCCACGGCGACGCCGCAGGGCTGAGGCGTATCTTCCTATTCCTCGGATCACACAGTGCACCTTAAAACAGAGAATTACAGTAAAAAAAATACTAAATAAAAACACACTAAGAACAAATATACACATCTTGATAAAATAAATTATGTTCAGAAGAGAAAAGCAAATAAAATAAATTAAGGCATGCAGAACATTAAGTCAGATTGAGAGGTTCGGGATATTTCTTGTTCAGCCAAACATCCTGCACTCATCTTCATCAAGCACAGTCACATCCCCCATCAGGAAGAAACCACGGCGTCTTGAAAAGAACGTAGCTGCCAAAATTAACGAGAAACTCAAACACGCTGGAATATCACCACATCATATGCCCGAGATTTACAGACCTGTGTTCCAGCATTAAAAGGCCGATATTTACATACATGTTCTGTGCATGCGGATTCTGCAGCAGTGCAGCAAAGAGCTATCGCCCCCTAGTGACGCAGACAGGGAGTGCTTCAAAAAACTAAAAATCTAAAAATCCAGCAGTAGAAAATAAATAGTAAAAAATAAAAATTAATTAAAATACAAATAAAAAACAGAAAAAATAAAACAATTCACAGAGGAATCATATCTTCATCATCATCCTCAAATTAAAAAAAGAAAAGTAAGACAAGCGAGAGAAAATAGTCTGTTGTCCTGACGACGGTGACATCGACAGGTCAGTGAAGTGAAGCACTGCAACTGGGCCAAGCCTGCCACACACAGCGGGGCTAGGCACCCGACATGCCCCGCTCCTCTAGCAAACCCCCGACGCTCATGGGCATTGTAGTAGCTAAAGCCAGCACGGACAGAGAGACATGCAGCCGTGCGCGCACGCACACACAATTTTGTCCACGCGCACGCACACACACACACACAATGAACGGTTCACTTTGAAAAGGCTGACACTTTCTCTCTTGTAACATTTTACATTTTTTCGCCTGGCTTACATTTTCTTCTCCCTGTTCAATGTGAGGCTTCTTGGCAGCATTAGATAGTGCCCCTCTCCCCCGACCCCCCCCGGGGGTCAGTAGTCGTGGATGGGGGCCATCTCAGGGTGCAGGTCCACGGTGATGTTCTTGTACAGGCTGCTCAGAGACACAGAGGGGTTGTAGCGCAGGTTGTTGAGGCCATCCAGGTGTTGACGCTCCCTGGAGTATCTCAGCAGCTTGTACCTGGGCGGGGTTTAATAGTACACCATTAGATCTGTTTCTAAAGCCTGCGGTACACTTGCTTTAGCGTACGGGTACACATGATACCACATGTGATCCAGCCGCTTGTCTACGTGTACGTGCTGCACAAGAGCGAGTACACCGGGGCCTTAAGAGTGTGTCCGGGGGCCTAGCAGGATCAATTAAAGGTATAGTCAGCTATTGCAAGCTAAATGTAAGCTAACACACTTTGACAAATTTAGTAAATATCTCCTCACATTTTGCTAGCTTACCGTTCTGTTTGTGTTGATATAAATAAATAAGTAAATATAAATCTATAAATCTGGTACTTGTACACCCCTGGCTCCGTAAATAGGACCATAAACAAAGTGATGAACACCGCTCGCATTATCAAAGCCGTAGCACTACGCTTTGCTTCACAATGCATTTCTATGTGTGAGGTGCCATAGTAACACTGATTGGTTAAAGGCTGTCCAAGATTGCAAACAATCCCCAATGGAGCGTGTCCATACCCCGCTCACCAGGTGCACTGTAGGTCACAACAGGCTAACGTAACACTCCCACCCACAGACAATCAAGGCGCACCTACCTTCCGAGGAACTGCACCTCTCCTCGATGGTGATGTGGAATGGACTTGTACTTCCCCATCTCTCCCTCAGGCCGTGTTACGTTCATCCCTGCATAGTGCACCCTGTGGGGGTGGGGGTTCTGCGGTTACATCGTCATCACCTGCAGCTGGAGCTCAGCAACACCTTGGTCACCTTGAGCACGGCTACATTAACCCTTGTGCCTTGTTTAATCATTTTAAATATTTACATTTTTATTATTTAAAGATGAAATCTGCAATGAGATGCAATTATTTAATACTTTTAGTTAATAAGTCACTAAATATCATCAAATATCTTTCTGTGTCAAAAGTGTCAAAATCTGCAGTTCCTCAAATGGTCACTGGAGGCTGTCTCCAAAAGCGAGTCAATCCCCATAGACACACGTTAAGCCCGCAGAACCACAAGCGTTCTCGGGACTGTTTCTCCGCTATGCTTTGCACATTGCCCGCGGACTCATGATAAATCATTACACTGCAATGATCGTGCAGTATTACCATAATAGTATGCATGTTAAAGGACATGAAGTGAGACATTGAAGTGACCAGATTGTGACCTGTGACCACCTAGCCATGCCTTAACTAGGATGAAGAGAAAACAAATCTACACAAATATACCAATATACTGCACACAGCACAAGCGATTCACCAACCTGTTCCACAGATCATCGTCCTCGCCGCCCCATCCCCAGAATGCATTGGGAAAGCCGTTAATCTTGCGGAACTGGTCCACCGTGAGTCCGCTGACCCCGCCAAAGAACTCGCTGTAGGGGAGTCTGGAGGAAGCACGAGAGACGGACGGTTAGTGGGAGACGTTGGCCACGCCGGACAACACGCGACGTGCACATGGAAAGCAGAAGAACTTGAGGACCATACAACATGGACGCCTGAAGCCCAGGGTGAAGATCATGGACCAAACTAGTGTTGTAGTTGCTTGGTGTTGACTTGCGTATCATCAGCTTTCAGAATACAAAGCTTAGCTACCAAATCAAACCCCCCTAGAAAAAATATATTTAAAATAAAAACATGTGTGTTAAACTTTCCCTTTAGAAGGCCTTTCATGTGTTGCCACACCATTATTGAGCACTAGATGGCGTCTTAAGGCAAAACATGGACATTGTGCACTGCTCGGGAGGCTGTGGGGAAAAGGTAGGGCAAGAGCAGTGATAGGAACAGACCCTTACCCCTTCAACGCCACACTGAAAGCACAAGGTCTGGTTGTGTTAGCGCCACACACACACACAATGTATAAACATACAACATAGTCCATTAACACAAGATTAGCTCGACAGCTGGTCCCTGAAAATACTCCTGTGACTGAGATGAGGAAGAGGCATGCCAAAAGCAACGGACATTTTTCACAGAATTAATTATGGCTTTGTTAGAGGGAAGACTGGTTTCCACTGGGCTGAGATCTTGTCAATGCAAGTGAACCACCAAAGCGTCCCAGGAGCGGCTCTCCGCTCAGCTACGCTAAAATTAGGCAGCGGTCATATTTTTTGACGGAGACACTTCTGGGACGCTTCTGAAAGCGATCAACGGCCAATCAGACAGAACTCATCATTTCTGTTTGGTTCGTTGCTATGGAAACTCAGCCAAAACACAACAAGACGCTCCACTTCTGACACGCTGCCGGTGGGGCAGATGACGGAGCAGAAACAGACCGCTCACGAGACGGAACAGAGACGCACACGGTGGGAATCAAGCGTTAGTTCTCCTGAATTTTACCTTACAATTACAACAATCAGGTAATTTAACAGGTCCTTAAAAGGTAAAGTCAGCGATTACAAGCTATTTGTAAGCTAATACATGTTATGTCACATTCACCAAATTCCACAGCAGTAGCAGTATCCAAACAGCAGTATCCAAACCAAGTCAAGTCATGGTACACTAACGCTAATAGGATAACACCACTCCAGTGATGAGAACAAAACAAAGTATTATTGGAGCTTTAATTAAAGGCTGTTCAAAGGAAACGCTAACTTCAAAACGTGGCACCAAGGAGCGCACATTTATGACTGACTGGCACCATTGTTTTGCTAGGAGCTAAACCAATCTGATAACAGATCACAGAGCAACGCCATGAAGTCCAGGCAGCAGGTTCTTTATAGGCTACAATACTTCATCTCCACAGCACACCATTAATGAAACATACCAGGACATGCAATTTGAATGGCAATCTGCTTCTATGAGTTGGCCTCTTATATTTTCATAGACACGCAGCACGTTATATACATTATTCAGAACTGCACTTATTCTTCATTGTTGCTACGACAACACGCTATAACACAACACTGCTGCTCTGCACACATGCACGTCAGTCCGCACACATGCCAATACACACAACTGAGATTAAGGATCTGTGCCAACAATTACTTCACAACACATTTGCTCTGGGTCTGATGCCCCTTACCCCATGACTGACACATGTACACCTACTTTGTCCAGCTCTACCCCCGTGGCCGATGGTGCGTGCCCACTGCCCAGACTGTGTCTGACAGGCCAACTCAGACCCTGGATAAAGCTATGTGAAAAACAGGGACTAACCTCTCAATTGCAAACAAGTTGAGCTGACATTAGGGTAGGCTACCATCGCGGTTGGACAACGGCTTGATGCTTATTATGGCGAGTTTGGTTTTCTCTTGCCTCAAACTCGGCTTTAATCACATTCCCATGTCCAGAAACTACGGCGAAGTTAGCAATGGACAGTTATATAGCCTCCTAGACACCTTCAATGAAAATCGTGAGTGATAACATTGTACACGGCGAGCTGTCAGGAGGACACTCATATTGTGCTTTGTTGGAAACTGTGCAGATGTTGCACAACTACGCTTGACCCGACTGGACATGTCAAACTCCAACAGACAGTTGGCGTTGGTGTGCAAGCAGCTTAACACTCACATGTACATGTATTTGTCCAGCTTGGCGGCAAAGTGACGTGGCATCTGCCCACAGCCGTAGTAGTTGCGGTCGTTCTCGGGGATGTGATCGACGTCGTGGAAGATCACGCAGTCCCAGTCCAGGTCCTTCATAGCCTCCAGGAAGCCCACGTTGAACAGCATTGCCCTGTTGAAGGGCTGGCTACCGGCCTGCACAAACATACACACGCACGCACACCTGTAAACTCCACGCATAAAATGGCGTGGTGAAACGTCCAAAGAAAAGCCCGTCCCAATGTGGGGGTAGGAGTGCACAATAATAAAATGTGATATTGATGATGAAAACGGCAATATCGATATTCGTTTCAATGTTTTTAAACATAAGTAAAAACACAACAACGTTATGGGACAATGCATCAAAATATATTCATAACATATCGAAGCAACATGTTTTTAAATGAGTCCTACTGGACTGGTACAACAGTAGTTCCAAGCTACCGAGGGTGCATTATTATTGACCACTAATGTTTCCTCTTTGATCTCTATTATGTCATTAGCTTCCTCAACCACACATCTTACTGTTCTGTCTAAATCAGGGGTGGGCAAACCCGGTCCTGGAGGGCCGCTGCCCTGCATGTATTATGTCTCCCTGCCCCAACACACCTGATTCAAATGAATGGGACGTTATCAGGCTTCTGCAGAGATTGATAACAACCAATTCATGTGTGTTGGAACAGGGAGACATAAAACATGCAGGGCAGCGGCCCTCCAGGACTGGGATTGCCCACCCCTGGTCTAAATCAAGATATTGCGATAACGATACCGACTCGATATATCGTGCACCCCTACGTGGGGGTATAAATTAAGAGCAGGGCTATTCAACTCCGGTCCTGGAGGGCCGCTGCCCTGCATGTATTATGTCTCCCTGCTCCAACACACCTGATTTGAATCAACGGGTCGTTATCAGGGTTCTATCAACCTTGAATCAGGCGTGTTGGAGCAGGGAGAGATCTAAAACATGCAGGGTGCGGCCCTCCAGGACCGGAGTTGAATAGCCCTGAATTAGAGAATACTGGAGTACTACTACAATATGTCACATGACCGCCCCCACCTGGCTGACCCTGCTAACTGCGGCACGTCACACACACAGTTACCTACCTGCTGGATGATGTAGAAGGCGAACTGAAGGCGCTGTCTCTGCAGCATAGGGGTGAGGTGCTGGAAGAGGATTGGCAGGTGTTCGTGGCGGTTCCTAAACGGAATGAGGACGGCGACCTGAAGCACAACGACAGCCGTCTTAACTCAGGGCGGCAGGGCGGCGGCAGGTGATCAACACAGATCAGGTCATCACAACCAGTCAGAGTGTGAAGAGACAAGCAGCAAGGCTCCTGGGCCAGGCTGCGGTGATCCGCTAGGCGGACTGCTACCAGAGCCGTGAGGCGGACGGTCAAAATGCTGCAGCACGTCTTCAACCAACACACCCAGGTGCTTATCCCATGACCCCCCCCCCCCCCCTTACATTCTGACCTCATGCAGCATGGCTGATGCTGTCATTCTGATAAGCAGCAGGTTCAGAATAACATTGGCTAGAAGACTAGATCAGCCCTTCCAAGTACCTTCAGTCAATGCAACTAGAAATGCCCTAATTTACAATAGGACCCATGTAGTCCCAATAGGACCCATGTAGCTGGAATAGGACCCATGTAATCCCAACAGGACCCATGTAATCCCAACAGGACCCATGTAGTCCCAATAGGACCTCTGTAGTCCCAATAGGACCTCTGTAGTTGCATGCCGTTAACACCTAAATGTAGTTTTATTTGCACACACACCTTCCAGCGTGGTCTGCAGTCCTTTGGCTTCCAATGGCCCCCGAACTGAACGTCCAAAAGCTTCGAGAACTTGGGCTCTATCTCCTCCATGGGGATCTCTGTCATGTTGACTTCCATGGCGCCCTCTGTGTTGAGAGAGGGCATTGCAGTCACAAGGCCACGGTTCTCATAAGAATATGAATAATGCCTCAAGATGGGATTTACATCTTTAGCAGACGCTTTTATCCAGCGCTACTGAAAATCAGAACATTTGTCAATAGAGGCCACACACCAGCAAATGTAAGCAAAGAACCTTCTGTTCAACTTCATGTTATCAGGCCTAACACACATGACCAAGTGGCACAGTTTTAGAGCGGGGCGATAGGTGATCAAGAACTTGCTGGTTCGAACCCCACTAACTCCTCAGTGTCCTTGAGCAAGACACCTACCCCCAACTACCCCTGGTGGTCAGGTGACTCCTTGCATGGCTGACATCGCCATCAGTGTAGGATTGTGTTTGTGAAGAGGCAAATAATGTAAATCCCTTTGAATAAAAGCGCTATATAAATGCAGTCCTTTTTCCATTTACCAGTATATCATTCAATATTCAAAGATAATTGCCAATAGCCTAAATTATAGTGCTTCATTTCTAAGAGCAGGAATGAAGATTTTTTTTTTAAAGAGAGCAGAAGATTAAAGGATAGTCATAGAAAACATGTTAGGATGAGTGCTATGAGGTGTAGAGTCACTAGAGGTACTGAAGTACTCATTCTAATTGTTGATGTTTGAACTCAAGACAAACAAACACCTCTCCTTTCAATGCCACGTGGTCACATGGTGCTTCCTCAGTAGCTTCTCTTGATAATACATCGTGTCGCAGGCCAGACGCAACTTCTTTTTGGAAGCTGCCGGCCTCTTTTTACACTATGCGTTTTAAAAAGTGTCATGGCCGCTTAATATATACGCTGCCGCAGGCGCTTTTTTTAAGCAGCTCTGGGCTTCTTAGTTGGTTGAGAAAAGCTCTCAGAAGAAAACGCCCTACGTCACTGGTCCCTAACCCTGGTCCTGGAGGGCCGCTGCCCTGCATGTAGATGTCTCCCTGCTCCAACACACCCGATTCAAATGAATGGGTCGTTATGACGAGATATTGATTTGAATCAGGTGTGTTGGAGCAGGGGAACCTTGCCCTACAGTCATACGTGTTTTTGACAAGCAGGGTAGTGAGACCTGCTGGTTCCCATAACAACCGTTTCAGATGCTTTTTTTCTAAATGAAAAATGCCACGGCCAGCGCTTTTAATAAAAAAAATAAAAAAAAGAAGTTACGCCTGAATGCGGCCTCCAGGTGTTTAAAGCAGCTTCATACAAATGGGATTTGGTAAAACAAAATAAATACATTTTGGCATGCATTTTATTCTTTGAATTCCACTTTTCAACCCATTTTAATGCGTCATTCACATATCACAGTTTAGTTGTAGCTCAATAATGGTCACACAGGCCTGTGATGATACTTAAACTGGGACAGGCACAGAAAGGTTAGCCTCGCGAGATCAGGGCGGTCTCACGAGGCTTAGTTTCATTTCAGTTGAGAATCAGTCTGAAAAGCCTAGAAATTATTTTTAAAGTGCCCGAGTTAGCAACTGATCTTACCCATCAGCGTTGTGTTGACAGCTATATGCGCGTGGTCTGTGTGCAGACAGCAAAGAACGACCAGATGGTTCATTAAATCAACTGCCAAGTACCTGCCCTTTACCAACAGTTTCAATGTACCGCAGATGGACATGTGACAACAATTAATCTGGCAGGTCAGGTTACAGAAAGGTGGGACAGAGCATGAATTACCCCAAACCCCATTATCATACACACGCATGAGACAAGGTTAAACACACACCTAGAATCCTAAATCAAACACAACTGGACGACAATGCAAACTCCCACCCTACTTCTGCACAGTCTCTACTATTGGCCAGCAGCCAAAAGCAAACAACATCTTAAATACTGTTAAGAACTATCTGAACTTGATAAAAACAAAATCACCTCTCCTTCCAATGCCATAGGCTGCTCCCTCAGAAACTCGTCCCCTTCAATGCCATAGGCTGCTCCCCCAGAAGCCCCGCCCCCTTCAATGACATAGGCTGCTCCCCCAGAAGCCCCGCCCCCTTCAATGCCATAGGCTGCTCCCTCAGAAGCCCCGCCCCCTTCAATGCCATAGGCTGCTCCCTCAGAAGCTCCCCTCCAGACATTGGACCCACATTGCCAAGGCTGGGATAGTGTTGTGTGGTGCGGTCTGCACCACTTGGTGTCCCCATTTACAAAGCCAGGACTGTGCAGAAACACTAGATTATTTTTCAGCGCACTGCATACATAATGGTCACCTAGCTAGACCGACCGTGAGAAGATATTCGCTCAATTTGGCAAAAAGTGTATCATCTTAAAATCCCTTACATATAAACCTAAGTAACTTCAAACAACAGTAGCACAATCTGACTGTGGTAGCATTCCCTGGCCCTCACAATGTAATGGGTAGAAGCTAACGACTCACTCATAGAAGGTAATCTCTCAGGGCAGGGAAGGTTCTGGGCATATGTGAAGTTCTCTGGGAGATATGTCGTCGGCTGGATCAGGTATTCGCTAGAGTTACTTCCATCTGGGTAGTCTGCAACACAAAATGAGCCAGATGTATTATAATGGTCTTTCATGCAATAGTAATGTTATAGATTCATTCAAGAAAATTAAACAAAAACATCAAAGCACATAGTATTTAACATATTGAAGTTGGCTAATACAGGAATGGTTGTATGCAGTTGTTGTTTGTTAACAGTCAGTGCAAGGTTCAGACTAGACAAATAAATCACACTGTAGTTAAACTGACGGGCCAGCCAAAAACCTGCACTGCTTCAGGCTTGTAGAGAATCATTTGTTACAATGGTGCATTTGTGTGTTTTCTCTTCACATAATCTCAGACGTCACCCTGGCAGATGTGGGGTTACTATGGAATAACAATTCATGCTGACGTTTCTCTCTGGAATAGGCAACAGTTCAAGTTAAAAGTGGCTGCACAGCAAGTTTAATTTCAAAAGAGACATCAGTGACGGTCAACCAGACAGCTTCCACTTAGTCTGACACAGGGCAATGAACTGTTCCACAGTTGTCCCTGGATTCCTAATGTTGACAGTTTGTTATTCTGTCAGAAAAACTTAAAGTTCACAGTTCAGTGGGAGGGTTAAGTCAGTGGACTTAACGCTTGCTACACTCGATTATCGTTTTTACTAAACGACAGACTTTTGCTTGCAAAATGTTTGCGACATTCTTTAACTACTTTCAAAAGATGTTTGCTGCGTTTTATGGGCGTGGCAAGTGTTGCTCAACAACCTGTATTAAAAGTGAAGCCACATACTTGGAACCTGTTTGGATACATACTTGTATTGGCCACCATCAGTATTTAGTAGGAATGGCAATTTCGACACCCCTACTAAATACGTTAGCCCGGTCGCCTTTCATACAGGAGATCAATGTTCAAGTCTCCAGTGGGAATGACCCTATTTCTTATTTTCTTTTGGAAATGTACAATTACATATCCTACATTCATAATATTGCGCAATGTGATATTGCGATACAGATACTGAGTCGATATATTGTGCACCCCTAGCTGAGTGAACCCTGCTGTGCCTTAGCAAGCGAGGCTAGAGCGTTCTTGAGGTGTCAGAGAGAGAGAGGTTTACGTAACGTACTGCACAGGGCTACACATTAAAGCACTTACCAGTGCCGTTGAGCGTGCTGTTCTTATTGGTGTACAGCCGAATCATCTGGCCGATGGTTCTGACGTTGTCCCTCAACATAATGCCCTGAGCCTGCACCATGAAGAAGTAGGTGTTGGCTAAAGGCGACATGCCGAACCACAGGGAAACAAACGTGAGTGAACAGAACAAGGCACAAATCTCATGGTGGACATATTCAGCTCCACACAGTCATGATATAGCCCACAGTCATCCCACAGAACGGCTAATGTTTCACGTGGTTCTACATGACTTTCTATCACTAGATGTCACTCTAGTGCATGCTTTGTACCCCCCCCTCACACACACAGGGAGTGTGATGTCATGCCCTGCTCAGGACACCATCACTCTACTTATCTATAAATAGAAGACAGTGGTTTGCTGGCTGCTATGTTTACCATCTAGAACACCTTTAAGGTCTAACCAGGAGGAGCCCACCGGATTCCCCACTGGGCAAGAAACCAGTCGTTCCTGCTCGCCTGGCTGCAGCCAGCAAGAACCGTGGAAACAGCACAGCCGGTAAATAGTCAGGCAAAGATATGAATCGTTTAGCGCTGCCAGAGCAGAACAAACAGGAGATGTTTCCTACAACAAAACCAGCAGAGCAGAGGGACAAATGGAGAAGCAGCAAAAGGCCAGATGGTCAAGAGACTACCCCAACTTCCCCTCCGAGTCTGGTTTGGTTCATACTGGGAAAACACCATATTCTAGGTTACAGGAAACGCTGAAAACTAAAATGATCCTTTGCTGAAAATAACTGATTGCTGAATTTTGTCCCAGTTGAAGCCAAGTGTTTTAATTAATAAGTAGGCTACGCCAAGTAAGTTAGCACCAGTTAGAGAAAACTGACATCCGATGGAATGTGCCAATACAACTTTCTAAAGCTCGTCAAAAATCAAAATGCAATATGAAGTTTTGTCTAGACATAGCTCGTTGAATGCAACTGCGGCAGGTAAAATATAGTTCACCACTTCCTTTACCAACCAACTTTTGTAAATTAACATAATACATACCTGACATGTTTAAACACTTCCTTATCAGCATATCATACAACAGTTCTGTTCAGTCTTGTTCCACTATCTTTACCATTTAAACATTTGCACTGAATAATCGGCAACAAGGGGAAAAAAAAATCTGACATTTTTCAAAAAAAGGATATTTTCTTGGTTTTAAATTTACTGCTAAAAAAAAAAAAAAGCTTAAAAATAAAAATTCTAATAATCTGTCTATATCCCATGTGTGATTCAGTGCTGGAGGTCCAATCTTTCATGAACTAAGCAAAAGTAAAGTACCTTGCTATAATTGCACCCATGGCCGGGGCATGGCATCTGTATAGTATATAGATACTTAAGCAGCCATGAAAATAGTTTAATTTTAGAGCTAACAGACAGATAGCTAGAGCACTTCATTATCAAATACAAAATCATATGGTCTCCTACATGACAATATGTTGTTGTACTTTAATGTGTTCCAATTGTACTTTTCTTTACTGTATCATCTCCTGTAGGCCAAGTTACATAACACTAGAGGGCCACAGCGTAAATAAAAAGCCACGTAAAACCATAGCGTTACACACAAATGAAAATGTATTAGGTAAAATGGCACATAACATGGTTTATAATCATATTTTATTACGTGCCACACCCCCCTTTCAAATTTGAGCAACGAGTTTGATACCTTGGTTCATAGTTAGGGTTAGACTAGGGTTCATAATAGACCGAGATGTCCATCTAGCAGCTGTGTAGATGCTCCACCTGCGAGCAAACAACATTAATTGCAGGTGGAGCAGCTAATTAGCTTGGAGATCAGCATTATGCTAGCTAGCTACGTGTAGTGACGGGAGCATCTTCAGATGCAGGGTCTACCACGTTAGCCAGGGCAAATCCAGGCATAAGCACGTTAACTTGACACCTTATACGAAGTTTAAGTACATTAATGCATAATTCAAACCACGTGTTAACTAACCGATTCCAGGAGCCGCATAAATGAAGTAGAGGCACGTTGTGGACATGGAGAAGAAGAAAATGAAGGCCAAAAACGAGCGGTTAGACACTCGCAGCAGCCGCCTCCAGTTCACCATTTTGGCCCAGAACAGCTTCCCTATCGCCGATGTGAATCCCATAAAATACTCTTTTGGATTTCAATAGTCCATAGATTGATATGCGATAAGTGTGTTTGATACGACCATGGGGAAAGGTCTGTGCACCGACACAACACAGATATACGGCAGGCACAGAGGCGGCTACCGTTAGCAAGCGTTAGCTTGTCGGGTAAAAACCGAGCGGCATTCCCCTGCAAAGAAATTTCCAGATGGAGAAAGCAGCAGGCCTGGGACAATTCAGGCACCGACAAGCCTCACTGACCACCGTAGTTCGGGCATACTGACAATGTTGCAATACGGGCTTTGTGACACTATTTAACAATACTCATGGCGACTGTCCATGGTTTGATATGTTACGGCTAGCGACGCCTTTCACCGCCAGCTACGAAAGTTGAACACAAGCGAAAGGTCTGCTCTGCGCGCCGCCTCCTCCCACACAAGGCTCCTGGCGGTCTGCAACACACGCTCGGCGAACTACTTCATCAATCCGCGCATACGGGAATCCAGTAATGTCACCGGCTGTCTCCACGCGGGTTTCAGGCGATGATGGGGGGAAACAGGCATTGGTGCGGGACTGTAAAAAGAAAAGTAATCCGTTTAAAAGATGGAAATCCTGCTTGGTGTCGCTTCATTTCTGCTGCCGCCGCAAACACGGCGCTTCCGTGGGTGTAGCCCTCCCCTGTCACCACGGCAACCACAGTGGGGCTGTCTGCAGCAGGAGGCTGAACCATAGGCTCGGCCTGATTTAAATGAAATGCATCGCAGGAGGGACCTTAGAGAGATAGCACACCCCTGTATTGACCATACTCACGCATAAACCAATATATATATAATAGCACCGCCTCTCCATCCCAAAGGACATTCAGCAGTCGAGGATAGTCTTCCATTATTTAGGCTGGGTTTCTACTCCTCAACTGCATTACAGTGGCTCAAAACACAAACATGTTTTATCCTCATGTTTGTGTAAACCGTGCTTACTCAAGAATCAAACTAGATAGGCGTTGATATTCTACAGTTAGGTAGTATGTGTAAGTATAGGCACTCTATCGCGGGCATAGTTCCTGCATTAAGTTTGCCTAATGGGAAGCAAGTTCAGAATTTCAAGACCGAGCTAGGCTACATCTAGTTTGATGCTAAATAAATGTTAAATAAATAATCCTACCCTGCTCGTATGTAATTAGCATTTTTTGGAAATTTGTTGGATGATTTCAATATGTACTGACGGAGTAGACATGACAAAATGCTATAACTATTCTGATATTATATTGGTGGCTGGTATATGACCTGTCCAACTATTCACACATACTACATGTAAGTAGTTTAGGATAAAAGCATTGGCCAAATACTGTAAATGTAAACATAGGGCCTGGGCCCAGGGGCCTCTGACCATTAGGGGCCTCAGGCTAACCTAGTATGTAATTTTGGTGGTGAAGAACAGACAAACTGGAACTTAACTCATATATATATTAATGGAGGAACATGTTGTATTCCTCTGTAGAAGTTACCACATTTTAGAAGGCTACACGCCTTTATCTACCAAAACAACATAAGCCTATAATTACAAGTGGACTATTGGCTTTTCGGGTGTTCTAGTTAATAACGGTGCTTGACATTTTCACAGAGGTAGCCATTAGACTATTAGCGCCATCTAGCGGCCATTTGTCTTTAAAATGAATCTGAACGATCCACTCACAAATCGCCATGTTTCATGAAGATATTAGATTAAATAAGTAAATAGGAATTTAGTAAGATTAAGGTTCCCTAGACAAAATGCCTACCCTACATCCTAATTGTTTGGCCAAACAATTTAATATTTGGACATAGGCTACTCTATTAGATGGCCACGTGTGACAAAACAGCAGCAGGCTTCAATAATGATGTGTTATTAATTAATTATCTTTCATGTCAGGCATATATATAAGCCGATATATAGGCTATTGAAATTTACAAATGTAGTGAAACATTTTGTTAAAAAAAAAAAAAAAAAAAAAAATATATATATATATATACACACACACACACACACACACACACACAGGCCATTATATGCACACATACATTTTGTTTTCTAAAGACGAATATTTATGATAAACAAGATTTTTAAATTACATATTCCATAAAATTATTAAAGTAGGGTACCATTTCGGTTCACAGAAATGAACCGACACCAGATGGCGGTAAAATACTGTTTTTCTAGGTAATTTTCCTCAGTTTTCTATATAGCAGGGGTAGGGAACCCTGGTCCTGGAGAGCTGCAGCCCTGCATGTTTTAGATGTCTCCCTGCTCCAACACACCTGA
>JAODUK010003392.1:0-11465 GCA_027564635.1 Typhlichthys eigenmanni
CGCTCCCCAGCCACCTCAATCTCAGTCAGAGAATGGAACCCCGAAGATATTGACAGAACGAGCCTACACACCAACATCTCTCCGGAGACTTCAAAAAACAAAGTGTAACAATACGTGGGTGCCCAGAATGTCTGAGAGTTTCTGTATGGGGGGCGGGGACCCTCACCCGGGTGTTGCAGCCAATAGGCTTCTTGCATTCCTCACAGGTGTTGGAATACAAGCTCTCGTAGCATTTCACACAGTACGGGTTCTCCTCCCTGAGGACGTACTTCTTCCCAAACAGGGACTCCTTACAGTAGTGGCAGTCATAGCGCTCCGTCATGCCTGCTTCTGGGAGCTTCACCTGCAGCAGGTGGAAAGACAATGGAATGGGTGGGCTTGTTTGCTGTTTTCTGGCTTAAAGGTGGTCTATATGATATATTCAACATTATTATAGCAGCAAACAACTATGTTTTATGTAAGGTTAATTGCACCCTGAGTATAATGACGTTACACTTGTAATCTGATCTTTTTTCCCAATAATGTGTGTGTGTGTTCTTAGGTCTGAGATGCTGTGTGTTTAGTGTGCTATACTAGTGTCAGAACGTCATATAGAGTCACTTTAACACATCTTAGTGATAAATTAAGATTAAGGTTTATGATTATGATAAATGTCTCTAAATACATCTAACTGGGACACTTAGCATCAAGATACTGTACTTCACACACACTTATTGTTGTACATGTTCTTAGGTTTCCTGTATTTATTCCCAGTATGACTCTTTTGCTTTTCTTTTGACAGTTGCAGAGGTTATAAATAACTCCACTCAGTCAGGCTTAGAGAGAGAGTCAGTCCACCATTGCTCTGTTGCATACCAATGTTGACCATGGCACTATACAGTACAATGAGTAATCCATCATCTTACCTACAGCTGTCAGCACCCAATCACATCAATCCCCTGTGTGTGTGTGTGTGTGTGTGTGTGTGTCTGTCAGCCTGTCTGTCTGTCTGTCTGTCTGTCTGCAAGTGCCATTGAATGGCACTCGTCATAACGGCTACTCGCGCTGTGCAGCTGTTAGCAGCTCTCCCTCGCTAAGCCGCCTGGTTATCCCACGGACAGCCTTTCCCTGCCAGCATTGGAGACCATCCGTGCGCTTGTGAGCGTATGCGTACGTGTGTGTGTGTGTGTGTGTTTGCGTGTGTTTGGTTGATAGGCGCGACTTTAGAAGGAAAGAGAGACAGAGACAGAAAGAGAGAGACAGAGAGAGAGAGAGATAGAGATATTTTCAAGTATTCCCAAACAGACTTTCTCTGTCTGACTCTCTCTCACGTCTGGTTGCACATCGATTTATTAGTGCTTTGACCTCAGGAAAGCAACACAAGTCTCAGATAAATACTTCTGTTCACTCTGCCTCTCTCATTTGAGCCAGTCTGAATCTGATTTGCCCTTTATTGCTGTTTCTCTCAGCTCCTCATCTATATTCCTATTTGAGCCATGGTTCACCAATATTCCGACATTCACTGAGACATCTCTGATTCCCTTACATCTTTATTTCCCGTACCACTGGCCACCCATCCCACATTCTCTACAGTATAACTCACCAAGCTTACAGTACATTAAGGCGTTATCAACTCCTAAAAATAAGAAAATAGATCATCTCGACTACAAATAAAACAATCCGCTGTTTAGAAAATGCCAAGCAGCTGTTTCCTATAGCTTCTGTGTTCCCTTTGATGCTGTCTACACTCTCTCTGGTAGTTGGCTTACACCAGATTGAGCAAGTTGAGATAACAAATGCTTGACCGCCAGCCAGACCCAGCCAGGCAGGGTGTGTCAGGTGTCTCAGGATAGCATGCGGTCTATAAAGGCAGATAATTGGGTATGTAATACTGTCTCACCAGAAAATTTGATTACTGTTAAGTGCCAAATCCAACATTATTATTTTTTTTATAAAAATGAAAATATGGTTCTAATATGATCCTAAATTCGTTTGTAATAGTTTTTGTGGGTGTGTTAGTGTAAGAAAGGTGCTTCTGCACAGTTCAAACCTGTGACCTGATGTACACGTGCACGCATACACACACACACATATCACACCATTGAAGGCATATTAAGCAATGAGGAATATGTGAATAATGTACAAATAAAAGGTTTCCTACACACCAAACCTAAAATGAATGATCAACATTACATTACATGTTACCCTCTACCAACAGCATATGCTGAAACACAGGGCTAGTTCAGCCAAACAATGATTACCTCTTGTTTGTTTTAATGTGAGTCGTTGGAGCCACAAATAAGATAATCTTATTTTTTAGATGCTTACTGTAAGATAAAATGTAACTAAACACAAGAAGGCATTCAAGCTCACAAGACCTCATTGATTTGGTATTGAATTGATACCAATACTGAACACATTAGCTGCACTGGGGCTTTGAAATTTCCCTTAAACTGTGCAGCAGATGGCTAGTCCATATCTGCCATATTTTATGACATGGTCCTTGTTATTCCCACAGATCGTTTGCTGAAATACAGCAACTCACATATCTCTGAGGAAGAATGCTTTTAGGGAATAGAGGCAGTTAACTGTTGGTTTATTTTAGCATCAAAACATCCTCCTCCTGGCCCTGATGTTCACTGCTTCCTGACCCTGATCTCAACTACAAATATGCATTTCAGCCAATGCTTCATTTCAGAGAATGAGAGCAAACTGATCATGCTTTTGGCCACCACATTGCTAACAGCACTTGACATGCGTATAGTTTTAATAAGCAGCCCAATGGCATATTAATTATTATTGTCCTTTAACAATAAGCAATAAGAAATAATTACATTTCATTGCACATATTAATTGAAAATAAAATATAACTCTCCTACAGCTACCTAGCAATCAAGCCAGCTCTATAATAATTGTATGAAAGATAATTAGCTCCAACAGAACTGTATATAGATTCTTATACTAGTCCACTAAAACAACAAAATGCTCTGCATTCAATCGTTTAAATGTAAATCATACCACATGCAAATCAAAAGGGTGCAGTGACAGACAGTGCAAGACGATATGTAAACAAAGACTGTAGGTTTGACAAACGGAAACACGAGAGTCTGTTTTTTAAATGTTATATATATATATATATATATATATATTAGATGGGAAAGACCCACCGTCTGAAACGGAGAGGGTGACGTTTGATTCAGGAAGTAGTTAAACAGTGGGGACGGTTGGGTGGGGGGTGGGAGGGGGGGTGATAGGGGGGTGGTCACAGCTGCACAACTGTGTATTACAGAGGGAGAGAGACAGACAGTGATGGACGAGCAGAAGCAGAATATGGATGGAGACATGGATGGATGAGCAGACCTTACCTTCCTGTCAGAGGAGCGTGTCGCTGTGCGGAGTCTGGGGCGGACTGGGAGACCAGAGCAGGGGGCGAGCTGTAGACACTTTTGATTGGATCACTCCACCCATCGGAGTCTAATTGGAACGATGGGAGGGCTGACGGAGGTGTGTGTGTGTGTGTGTGTGTGTGTGGGGGGGGGGGGGATCTTATTTGAGGAGGTCTATAAATACAGTGGCACCGCACAGAGATAACCCCACAGTCCCCCTTTTCACTCACATACTCACATAGTTTGTCTGCCACACCAACGAGACCCGCACAACCTTTTAAGGTCTGCCAGTTGTTGGTCACTCACTCGCTCACTCGCTCGCTCACTCACTCACTCATTCATTCATTCTTCCTATGCAAGGTATTCTTGTATGCTTTTATTTCACTTGTTCTCTCACACTCAAGTTCTCATCCACATCTATCACCTTACAGAGACAGTAATGACACACATTGTTAGGCCGTGTGTTGCCTAAATATGCCCATGCCCTTTGATGTAAAGTAAAGCTAATGGAAGGCATGCTAGTGTAGCTAAGATAGGAAGCAGGTGGAATATCACACAAAGCATTGTTCAGTCTCATCTTGCTTTTCGTCTCCCAGTGTCTCACCCCCGCCCCCCAATACACACACACACACACACACACACACCCATTCCATTTGGCTTGGAACACTCTCCCTCTCAGAGTTCCCGGGTGTGTGCGGTAAGTTATCCAGACGACTCGCGAATGACAGACACACACATGGTTTCTCAGAAAACTGTAGCGCTATTTTCTGCACTCTCACTCTCACTTGTTAACACCACCTCTCACTTCTATAACTCTGTTATTTTCTCTCTCTCTCACTCTCTCTCTCTCTCTCTCGCTATGTCTCTCTCTCTCTCACTCTCTCTCTCTCTCTCTCTCTCTCCATCCCTCTCTTGCTCCCTCTCTCTCCCTTTCTCACTCTTTCTTCCCCTCCCTCTCTCCCTTTCTCTGTGTTTGAAGATGGACTCCCAGACCCGAGGGTCCCTGTGAATGTGCATGTCCAGCGCACGTGTGCATGCGCTGGATGTGCTAAACAACACAACATACTCCAATGCATGCATACACACATACACAAAATACTGTATTAACTGTAATGAAAATATTGCTCTGTTAATTACATTCAGTAATTACAGTCAAATCAAGTACAGATCAGATCCTATTTTCGTCAAGATATAATGTAGGAGCCTATTACATTAATAAGTACACAGTCTAAGGAATAACAACTTAGCCTGGTTACCAGACACAACAGTGTTCCCAGTCATTGCCTCCTACTAAGTCTAGACCTCTGGTTAACTATTGGAGCTTGGTCTTTAACCAATCAGCATCGCTACAACTGTTTTGATCGCCTGATCTAGCTCTACCACTATTTGGAAACACGCTTGACTTCAACGTCATCGCACTTGCCCACCCTGATTGTGTCACCAGCAGGGTGGCTGTGAAAATGCTAACGTGAACAGGGTTTCAGTGAAAACAAATTGATCTCAGAGAAATATTTGGACGGAGCCAGGTTAATAACCTGAAGATTAACAATATAAACTAATGGAGCAAGTAGGACACTGTGCTGAAGATGTAACTACATCTTGTTGACTTCTAGAATGAAATGAAAGTCAGATGACTGAAGACAAAAAACAGACTGCAAAAGATCCAATTACCCTGTCTCTGCAACAGACTTGTGATTTTGTTTTCTAAAACATAGGAGCAATATGCTAAAAAGAACACAATTATAGGTGAGACTGCAATGACGCTTGCTTAGTTGCTTTTCAATAAGTGCAACTTAGAGTTCATGTTGACCACAGATGTCACCAGATCACGCACAACAAACCTTCATCTTCCTCCACTCTGTGAGGGAGCCCATGAATCAGGTGTGTTGTGCTACACTGAAGACACTATTGACTATGTGCTCTAATGAGAGAGAATGAGAGTTCCACAATATAAACTACTTGTTATATTCAGCTGTATTAACAGTGACAACAGTGACAATGCATCCTGGAAGTTATTAGGAATGATGAGATACAGTTATAAAATGAATAGAGATACATAACTGCACTTTCTGTGGTCGGCAGGACATAAAAACTACAAGTAAAATATTATACAAAATAAAATAAATACATTTAATATGTTTTGTGATTTTGCACTAAAATGTAGTAGCCTAAAGGTTTTCCCCACAAGTTATACTTATAGTTCACGTGTGCAACTGTTGGCTTGTGTCCGTGCAACCACATGATTGGCTGAATAGATTTAAAGTTTGGCCATTATAAAGCAGACCATTGGCTGGTTTCCTCCAACTGCCATATTTCAAAGTTCAATTCCGAATTCTTGAAGTTCCTTTGCTATAATGACTCTGCCTAAACCTGAAGGTGATTTCAAAGTCACAGAGACTTTCTAGTCCTCGGTCCATGAAACCCACCACACCGTACGCCTCTCTTCACTTGCTTGCCTGGCTCCAACTGCCCTGTGACTCTCGGCACCACACCCACCTTAGCTGCTAAGGCCTGGGGATCTCGCTGCAGCTGTCTGTGCCCTGCCATAGTGATGCTAAAGCTCTGTGCTTAATGCTTCTTCAAATACTGTGGCCCCTGTGGAAAGGTCAGGTCAGCCCGGGTTCGACAGATCCCGTCATCACTGTTGGACAGTTAATCATTCACTGCAGGCCAGCTAACTGCGTCGAAGCTTCCCTGCGCGGGTCATCCAAGCTGACCCGTCCTGGGAACGTCTTGAACCTGCAGTCCAATCCACCGGAATGAATCCCAGCTGCTACAAACAAGACCCTGCAACATCACGCAACGGGTCTCAAATGAGCAATTACGGCTGATGAAGAAAGACGGAATTAATTTAGGCTCCCACTTTGGGAATAGACTAATGGCTTATCAAGTGTAACCTATACTGTGGAAGACTGCTTTAAACTGCCTTGGCATAGCTCTTATGCAATCTAAATTCTGGTTCATACATGTGTCAGATCCTATTATGCAATATGAAGATGGGGATTTGGTTTCAAACATATAAACATGGAAACGGGAGACCTGTAATTTGAAGAAGATTAACCCTATTTCTGTAACATTTCAAACAGACTTGACAAGGGTGTTGGGAAATGAACAGGAGTTTAATACAACTACAATGACAGTACAAACACACTCAACAATAACCTGCAAGGGGACAAAGAAAGCACAAGGCAAAAAAACTAAACAAATTGATTGAAAACCCACCCGATACAGGTGCAGGGAATTAAGAGGACGGGCTGATCACACCCCTGAACCAGGCTATGACAATTTCCACACCCCATACTCAGTGCTATGTAAATAATTCAGGTACAGCACAAATGTTTGACACTATATTATAATACTATATTTATTATTATATAATAAATAACACTATTATAAAATATATACTAGATAATAGCTGCATTAGTGCATTAGACATACTGTAACACAGAGCTGATATGGTTTATTGGTACAAGTACAATAGCCTTGTGAGGCTTGTGCATTATCCAATCAGGTGTAGAAGAAACCCATGTGAACACATTCCATACAGAAAGGCCTCAGCAGTGCTAACCTCTGAAGCACCATGCCACCATGCCACATATTTTAAATGTACATACAACTTTAATTACAAACACCATGCAAGGAAAAAAAAAAAACTTTACTTGATTGCGGGATTTCATGCTACTGCAATATCTCTATAGGAATTATGCATGTTTACTACACATGCATGGAAATCCCCAGTGGAAGCATACTTGGTTTATATAGTATAGAGGTAATCTCTATACCACACTAACATTAAAGGCCATTTGCAGTGCGGCCTAACATGAGGTAGTGTTAACTATAGCTCTTGTTATGTTATGTGAATACAGAGCATATCTATCTAACTGGTTAGTAAGTTTGGAAACAGGGGACCATTCTCTTCATTTCTGGGGAAATCTAATCATGCTGTCAATGAGCATCTTTGTCTCTAACCAATCCTTATCAATTAGATAGATCACGGGTAATAATAGCATGTATACAATTTAAACCTCTTGACAGCAGATGTTCACTGATGCAGATCCAGTCCCAACAAACACTTTCACTATGTTTTATCCTAACCTAACCTAACACCAGATTTCAGCTATTAAACATTTGGACAAACACGTGCATGATGTATCCTTGCATGATGTAACCATCTTGTACCATTGTGTGAAACAAATGTGGGTCTCGGTGTGACAATTCATATTGATTTTTAGAGATAAAGGCTGATTTCGATTAAACAAAATTACATTTAGTTTTTTATTGGTATAGAATATACACAATTAAGTACAAACTTAATTTAGTTTGTAGTTAATACAGTTTACTCAGGCTAATATATTTGCAGTAATTTAGGCATTTCACTGGGTCTTCAGCCATCTGAATAACCTCTGACAACATTTTATTGTTGAGTATTATTAAAGCAGATCATATAAAATAAAATAAACAATTAACAAAACAACCATCCATGCATCCATCCATTCATCCTCATCTGCTTATCAGTAGTCGGGTCGCAGGGGCAGCAGTCCAGCAGGGGACCCCAAACTTCTCTTTCCGGAGCCACATTAACCAGCTCTGACTGGGGGATCACGAGGAGTTCCCAGGCAAAAGTGTAGATATCATCTCTCCACCTAATCCTGGGTGTTTCCCGAGGCCTCCTCCCAGCTGGATGTGCCTGGAACACCTCCCTAGGGAGGCGCCCAGAAGGCATCCTTACCAGATGCCCGTACCACCTCAACTGGCTCCTTTCGATCATCACGGATAGCAGAGCTTCTCACCCTATCTCTAAGGGAGACGCCTGCCACCCTCCTGAGAAAAACCATGTCGGCCGCTTGTACTCCTTCACTTGGGGTCATTCCCTACATTGATTAGGCACTCCATCGGTTTCATGCCGAGAACCATGGCCTCAGATTTAGTGGTGCTAATCTTCATCCCAGCTGCTTCACACTCGGCTGCGAACCTATCTAGTGAGTGTTGGAGGTCATGAACGATGATGCCATCAGGACCACATCATCTGCAAAAAGCAGTGATGAGATTCCCAGGCCACCGAACCGCAAACCCTCCCCACCACGGCTACGCCTCGATATCCTGCCCATGAATATCACAAACAGGATTTGTGACAAAACTCAGCTCTGGCGAAGACCAACCCCCACCTGAAACAAGTCCAATTTACTGCTGAGAATCCTTACACAGCTCTCGCTTTGGACATACAGGGATTGGATTGTCCTTAAAAGGGACCCCCTCACCCTATACTCCCGCAGCATCTCCCACAGTTTCTTCCGGGGAACCCGGCCATACACCTTCTCCAGATCCACAAAACACACGTAGACCAGAATGGCATATTCCATGGTCCCCTCCAGGATCCTTGCAAAAGTAAAGAGCTGGTCCGTCAAGGCCCCTGACAATCACTGCCACTCTTATGACAGTGCACCTGACCCACACGGTTTCTTCCACAAGTAGTGGGCCCATAGGATGAAGAGGAGGATGGTGCCACATTGCTTGTTCGGACTGTTTCCAGCTGGGCTCCGTGGCAAACCCAGCCACCAGGTGCTCACCAGTGAGCCCTTCCTCTGGACCTGGCTCCAGACGGGGGCCCAGGGCTTCCTGCGGGCAGGCTAACTTCTCCTCTTTTCTGATTTTCCATGAAGGGTCTTTTGAACCATTCTTAGTCTGACCCCTCTCCTGAGACCACTTTGCCTTGGGAGACCTTACCAGGAGCACAAGGCTCCAGACAACACAGCTCTCATGATCATAGGGACACACAAACCTCTCCACCACGATAAGATGATGGTTCCTAGAGAGGAACAAACACCAAACAAAAAAACAACAAAACATGATACCTATACACTATTGTGTGTCAGTAAAGTAGGTATATCTTAATTACTAGCCCTTACAATAAAAACACTTTGAATATGTTCGATGAAGAATGCAGTTAGAAACTTTAATCAACCGATTTAGTATCAATTCTTCTTTAACGCAACTCTTTTCATTCATTCTAGCCAGTCACAAGCAATATTGCCTGAGTTTAGGCACATTGACAATTGAGAAAAAGAGCAAGACAATAATCAAAATGGCATCTCGTTCTCTTCCGTTTTCTAGTACAACATAGCAGTTAAGTGATGTGGTTCTATTTACGAGAGAGTAAATCCTTGGTCATTTAACCCGGTGTTGTGTTCCCAGACTGGTAAATCCCTATGAAGATTGGTAGGGTGTTCTAAGCCTTTCAGTGACTGGACACTTTATTTAGACGCTAATGTTGCACTGTCACAGGCATGCGTGCACAAAATGGTACCCACACACACGCACACGCAAACGCACATGCACGCACACACACACACACACACACTCTCTACAACATTATGCTTTACAATAACAGATTATTCTGTAAAACTGTTTGTACAGTTACAATGTGTAAAACAAACAGTAACTGAGTTTTTAGAAAGTATGTAGAAAGGCTAAATTAAACTATCATGGCCATCAAAGTGTCCTAAACAACTTAAGTTGTGAGCCGAGCCCCAAAAATAAGTATTTCAGGATTTAAGGTTGAGCCATAATGTATTTTTCACTACGCTGATGAATGCATATTAATGCAAATAGAAGTATAAATATTGTTTCTTGTTTCAGTTCAGTGATTGGATAGGAGAGAAGCCTTCCATCTGCCCACACTTGACCAGATAACAACTGGGGCTCTCACTATCTGCCCCTGCGTCTGTCTATCTTCTATTACGAATTCTGTCGGCTGCAGGGCGAAGACAGCTGCCACAACTACATGGGCAGCTTATCCTGAACCAGGGCCTTGGGAAAAGGCATTGGTGTGGAAGAGGAGTATGATACAGGAGAGAGAGAAGGTTTAGAAGGTGGAGGCAAGCTGGAAGGCCTAAAGTTGTTTTGTCTATTTTGAATAAAAGGTTTTGGATTGCTTTTTGTTTTTTCTTTTTACATCTGGCTTCATCTAATATCTAATCTATCAAACTATGTCCTCACACTTTATTGTCTTTATTGTTAATTTAATGAACTAAATAAAATTAGATACATTTTGTCAGATGTGCATGCATAACTGTCTGACCATACTGTCAGCGTGGCGCACAGTATGATGCCGCACATCAATAACAAACGTGAATATCAATCATCGCAAGGGAGCCTCGACCTCATCGTGTAGCCTGCGTCACCAGGCGGTTGGACGTGGCCACAGCCCACAAGTGCCTTCATGACTAAATAAACTTCTAGTTTTGCAAGTACCATAGTAGGCCTATACTGTAGTTCCTCAGAGCTGCACGACTCTTCACTCAATCACCCAGTGTGGCGATTTGGTGCAAATAGCGCACATAGTGGAAAGGGTGTGAGTCTCTAATGGAAGACAACATGATTACTGGAGGGTGGTGTGCTGACAAGTGAAACATTAGCTTGATTAAAATGTATGTGGCCTAATCAGAGGATCCTTAAGGAGAAGACAGAGGAATGTCAGTGTGTCAACGGTCTATCAACACAACATTACAGTAATATCCAGTATACAGCTCTGCTTTGGCTGAGAATCTGTCACTGTGTATGTAGGGCACGCTATGGTGCTGTGCGCTCATTGTGTGACCGTGCACGAGGATGTAGCCTAAATAAAAATCAAATGAGCCTCATTTTCTTTTTTACAGAATGTCATGAGCAGACTCAGCTCTTTCCAATTACAGTAAAGCTCTGGTTATCTGAAACAAACAGGGCTTGTACTTCATAATTGCATTATTGACCATTAGACTTGGTGGCCACATTGGGGGCGAGCGGCATTGACAATGTTTGACGTTTTTCACGTGAAATATCTCACTATTTTGAACCAAACTGATGTATTTCATTTGCATCTATAGTAGTATGTGCTTGAACCATTAAAAACACACACCAAAAACTTAGTTAATTCACACAATCCATTTGTTTTAATTTAGTACACAGTGTGATGCATTTCATTAGATATACAGTATCATGCATTCTTGTTGCCCTGGGCTATCGACACCCATTGCATGCATAACCATCCTGAAGGGGTGGATTCCTCCCTCTGTGGTCCCTTCGCAATGGTTCTTCCATTTTTTTTGACCCACGTGACTTTTA
>JAODUK010003393.1:0-11465 GCA_027564635.1 Typhlichthys eigenmanni
GGATGCCAGAGAAGCTCCGCCGGAGGTGTGAGTTGAAGATCTCACGGACAGGGGCCTCCTCCAGACGTTCCCAGTTCTCAGTTTGACATCTACTGCCAGAAAGTCATATAAACCCACTATAATAAAGGCCATAATAAAAAAAAAAAACGTAAATAAACCGAGGTATGAGACAAATCATGGATCAAAACTACAGGTGGAATGACCAGATTACATTTGAGAAGTGCCTTTAACTTTCATGATCTAAATGTTATAATGTCATGCAGTATTGACTGGCACTGGTCTTGGTCTCGACTTGGTCTCGACTCCTTAAAGTCTTCAGGACACACGATGTAACTTGTTACATCCAAAAGCTTGTACATCCAAAATCTTGTCCACCACTCCCAGGTGTATAGATTATTGTATAGGAAGTAAATAACACGCGTGGTATTACATTGCTGTAATGCTAAATATTTAGGGGGTGTCCGATGTGTGTCTGGGGTGCAGTGGGAATATGCAGACTAGGCTGAATAGGAGGGGGTAGTGACGGTCCCAAGAATGGCTACAGACGTTACATTATTTAAGGTGTCAATAGATTAGACTGAAAATCGGCATGTTTCAAATTCTTTAGTGTTTCTTTTTAGGCACACATTATTTTCAAGATGTACTTAGAAATCAATAGTGTATGGTGCTTTCCAAGCTGATTTTTTTTTTCTCATTATCAAATATTATTTATGTAATTATACATATACATATTTTCACACAATTTTAGGTGTGGGCTTGTAGAATATTAGCAATACCATTACACATAAGCCTTGTTGGCCAACAAGCTTGCAGCTGGGTCTATGGCTCTATACAGCCAACAAATGTTATACATTCATAGTAGCTACATTGTTTGTTTTACAATCAAATCTACAATTAAATATGCTTGCTTACAGTATATGTTGTGAACCCAAATCTCCCGCTGAGCAACACAAATAGCCAGCATTAAATCGAGCATTAAACTGTGCAGTCACCTGTGACGTGAAAATGTTTGGACAGTGATAAAAATATATTCCAACTACTAACTTCTTTGTTGTTCTGCTTTTGGCAGAGCATTCAAGTTTTCCTTCAAAGCGTGGAGCACAATGATTTGTGTGCCTGGGTGTGGCTAGCTTACCGGTAGGCGGCCAATAACAATTGTGAACTTTTTTTCGTGACATGGTTGCTTCACCGTGTAACTGAAGTAAGGAAAAGGAGCGAGGTCTTTCACGCAGAAAAAGTGGATATTGTGGGAGAGTTACTCCCGCTGGCATGTACTTTGGGCTTTGTAACTTTGCGGACAGTATACATTCACAAAAGGCTATATGACACGCTAAAGGCAATGGAAACCTCAGAAAAGCCTAATAAGGCCCTTTAAATATTCTCATTATTTGTATTTATCTTGAAACCATTTAATTGGGTTAGCCTAGGGTCCGCACCCTCTTTACACCTCATACCTGCTCCATAGACAGTGTAGCATGTAGGCCAAATGCTATAGCCCCATGAGCTTCCTTCCTGCATTCCTTTCAGACTGGAGAATCCACTGTGCCACCAGTTATGCCAAGGATGGCTTCTGGCTATACCTGACCCAGATCGCTTCCTGCTCTCCGTGGATGTTCTGGATGTTTCTAAACAGCATCTTCCACTTCATGTGGGTGGCTGTGCTCATTATGTGCCAGCTCTACCAGGTACGGACAGATGGACGGACGGACGGGGACACACACACACACACCCCTCCCTGCCTGCCTGCCTTTCTTCCTTCCATCCTTCCCAAAACCAGTATTACAGATACCATCTGACATAGTAGCATCATAGTATATATACACCTTTATTTAACCAGGTAAAAGACTCCGTGAGATTGAAATCTTTTTTTACAAGAGCGACCTGGCCAAGAGGGCAGCTTAAAACGTGCACATACAACATTTAAACACACAATGTCCACCAAAAACATGAATCTAACAGTCATAGTCAATTAGACGTGAAGCAATTGCAATCCTTATCCCATTTCACATCCCCCAAAAGGAATACAAAGTCTTTAAATGAAATCAATTCACACAGCTTTACGTCATTCTGTATATAATTCCAGGCAGTTGGGGCGGCATACTTAAAAGCTTTCTTGCCCAACTCAGTACGCACCCGGGGAACAGTCAATTTCAACGTGTCGTGAGAGCGCAGGCTCTCACGTGTCATAGTATCTGACAGCTGGAATTCTGTACCCACTATGATTGAATATCAGTATTCATGCACCTAACCTCCAGCATTATATTCATCATTATATTGCACATGGTGAAACAATAATTAAATTGTTCAACTCTGCTTTGAATTAAACTCTACGACACGTTTAGTGTTACTTTACATGCCTACTGTTACCTTACCTAATCTTACTTGGTTTTCAATTACTGTAATTAGTTAAATGTAATATATTAAAGTGTGTATTAATTGTATATTTTCTGTGACCTCTACCATTGATATTTTCCAGATCGCTGGGTTGGGAATCACTACCAATGAGAGAATGAACGCTCGCAGATACAAGCACTTTAAAGTCACAGCCACATCCATTGAAAGCCCTTTCAAGTATACACTTGCTTTTCATTTTATCCACAGACATATATGTAATTCCCTTGGCCGTTAAATACATTTTTAAGTATAAAAAAAAAAAGCCACACTCACTAGGCTTACTCCCTAAATGGAATTTTAGCCTTTCAGAATGCAGAAAACAAATTACCCTATTTTGAGCAAGGTAGTTCCATACTTGAGCAGCATTTGTGTTTTGTCTCTAATGGTAAAATATATAGACACACACTTTGCTTTGTGTGTCTATGTTGATATTTCATCTGATTGGCACAGACTTGAGCCAATCAAATAATGCATCTGCATAAACCTGTGTTCAACTAAAGATGGCAGTTCTACAGCATAATTCTTAATGCTTATTTGTCTCTTCCTCTGCAGCCATGGTTGCATTCGGAACCTCATCGATTTCTTCGAGATCCGCTGCTGTGGCCTGATCCGACCCGTAACAGTAGACTGGACCACCCAGTACACAATAGAGTATGACCAGACATCTGGCTCAGGCTACCAGCTGGTGTAAAGGAGGAGGGGATGAAGGAGTAGTCCATTTCATAGCAATGCTGTCCTATGGAGCGCTTGCCATTCAGGATCGTCCCTCCCTCACTGATCAAAATTACTGAAGAATGTTTTTAATAAATCAGCTGGGACAAGCATGCTGGTAACATAACGGCAACACAACAACAAATGCCAACACCATCACCCCTTACCAACTACTACTGTCACTACTAATACTACTGCTAGTGTTACTGTTACTACTAGTCTAAAACATCTAGTTCCACTTTCCCCCACAACAGAGTGTCGGACTCCTCAACCCCCACCCTCAGTTCTTCACCGATGCTCAATCATATAAAGTCATATAAAATCATATAAAGGGAGGAGAGAAATTATATTTGTCCAAGATATGATTTGTTACCTGTATAGGGAATTTACTGACCCTCAACCACTCCAGGCTTAATTAAGGTGTTTTCTGTTAAAGCATCCTGTGCTGTAGGCATTCATTTTGATTGGTTGGGGAGCTCTTGTTGTCCTTCCCATTGTTGTCACAGGGAGCTAAATATTTCCTCCTGTTATGATTATCTGCTTAGAAAGGGAATGTCCTTTTAAATATCTTAATTTTGCACCGTGATTTATATTTGTTGAGGTGGACGAGGATTTGTAGTCAAGCTAGTCAGGCATCAGCATGGTGCCCAACATTGCATATTAGTGCATGCTTGCTAAACTAATTCCAGGGTTGGACTCGATATTAAATTGTTTGGAGCATTCCAAGTGTTGCACTCCTTGCAGCCACCAGAGGTTAATAACTCAAATGGTTGTTAAAGACAAGCTCTACATGTTAACAAAATACTACTCACTCCTTTGCCTGAAATTCTGGGAAAATTACCTTTTCCATCCCTTCATGTAGTAGACTTTATCTATCAATTAAGATTTTTGAGTGACTTATTTAATCCCTGGCTGCAGAGAAAGTATCCTACATACAATGTGACACGTATTTATTTTAAAACCATGAATAGATTAAATACCTATTTTTACATTTTACATCATTTTAGGCAAGTAGGTTTTTATCTCAAAATTGTATGTAGTTAGTTTAGTGACATGGTCATAGTACACATTTATTACCACAATAGTTAACCGTGTGATTAGGTTTAGAAAGAAAGCCCTTAAAGACTATTTCTTCTGTGACAGTGGGACTTGAAATGTTTTCTGCGTTTACAGGAAAGGTTCACTCAGTGTTGTCCCTCTTTGAGGCTTTCAAAATTTTAGCTTATCCCTTGTTTTTTGTCACTTTGTTTCATTTGATCTGTCTACAACATTGCACTGATCATATTTTTAGCTTTTTATTTTAAAGTTACATTTGTTCTTTGTCTTATCTTTTACTGAGCAGAAAGCCCTAGCCAGACACCTCCATGTTTACTGAGAGTAAATAAATCAGACAAATTACAACTGAGGTTGTCATTTCCTGTCTATATCCCTGTGGGTCACATAAGTAAGAAAACAACCCAATGTGTAAAGAATCTGTATATAAATAAATATTTTATTTCTCAGTGTTAGTCAAAACTGCTCCCCCGCCCCCAGTAAATTACCTTTTAATATTTTGGAATTTCATCAAGCATAATGTTAATATAACGAGTGATTATAACTCAATTGGATGACTGTAGCTTTTAGTGAAGTCCAACAGCTGTCAAAAAGCATTATTACCTGACCCCACCCCGCAAACCAGCCAAGAAATTGCGCTGCATGCATGATGCTTGGGACAGTGTGGCTGTTGCTGCGCATTCTACCCTGGTGACAGCCCAGCAAATCTCTTGTCTGTATATAGTGAATGTGAAGTATTTTCAAGTACGTATATTGCTAATTTGTCAGTTTTTTGTATTATAATTTAGTTTTTGTTTTCTTGTGTTTCTCATTCAAGTGCAAATTGTATTTAGTCCGTTGGTTTGTCAGATATCAACTCTGATTTACAAATGTAATATTTGTGTTTCATTCTGGTGAGCGCATCCAACTTTTTTTTTCTTTTTCTTTAAGTCGTGTTATACCACTGGATGTACATGTAAAGCAGTCTTTAAAGAAATAAGGCCAGAAACATTTTTTATAAAAGCTTGAATGGATCATGCATATGTAGGATTCAGAGGTAAGGTAAATCGTGTAAATTACCATTTGCATAGTCTGACTAGACTTGTTAAAAAAGATTTAACAGTTTTTAAATACTTCAAATTAAAGGAATAATTTCTACTGTATTGGGATAAACCTTTGATCCCTTATTTACTTGTCAGTAAACATTTTAAAGATATGTAAATAAATACTACCTTTCATCTAACTACATGCCATCTTGTGAAGGGTGAGTAATTCATAAACAAATTAGTTTTGTGGGAAGTTTAAGGTTACTAAAAACCTGCTCCACGGAGAACAAAAATGTTCAAGCATTGACATATCACATTCCCATTCATCACTTGTTTCTGAATAAATATAAATTTCCTGTGTAGCTACTACATGTGATTAGAAATGAAGCCTTACCAATGGAATAATGGCATCAGTAATTTACAGGTACTTCTGGTTCCTCGTCATAATGTAAACTCCAATTTTGTTTTCATTGTCTTGCATGTATGAAACTTTAATTGTGTGTATGTGTATATACTGTGTGCGTGTGTAAAAAGTGTAAAGCACCATTACAATAAAAGTAAAACACATCAGCAATTCTTAATAGGGATGTTGTATCTACTAATATGCTTGACAAGATTTAACCTGATAGGAAGTGCTCAACTGAGGTTTTAAGTGTATTTCCCTTTTGTATTAAACCTCCAAAGACTCCTACTGTATCTATACTTGAAGGGGGTGATGGGGATGATGACTTAATTCATCTAAAAGTCTGCTTCTGCACAAACATCAATAGTCGTCAGGGTGAGAGAAGTATTTTATTTAACAGTTAATGCTGGATTGTTTTTATTGAGATTTTTGTAGGGCACAGTGCATCCAGGGATGTGTGGTCTTACCAGTAAACGGGCCTTTCAAGAGTAGACTTGTCTCTTACCCACAACGTGTGGAGAGGAAAGCACATACAGTGGATATGAAAAGTCTACACACCCCTGTTAAATTGGCAGGTTTTTTTGTGATAAAAAAAGGACTTAAATCAACAATTTTAACAGCTGGTGACCTATAACATTAACAATTCAATTGAAAATCATTTTAGGTGGGAAAATAAAACTACCTGGTTGCATAAGTGCATGCATTTAAACTACTTTGAACTACCTTTTCATTTAATTACAGCACTCTTGGGTAAGAGTGTGGTAACACTTTGGAATAATGGTACATGAATTATGAATTCATGCATGAATTAATGCATGATTTGTGCATTACTTAATGTATTAATATCTCATAAATCAAGCACTAGCATGACTTCAAAGTATTTCATGCATGACCTCATGCCTTTATTAAAGCATTAACTAAGGTGAGCAAATCATGAGTTACGATTTATTAAGAATGATCATGATGATGTGGAACTTCATAATTTGGTATCGTGTAGCCCTATAAGTGGGTTCAATTCAACACATAATGGTGCAGGGTATAGGCACAAATTGCTTCGCCCATGGCGTGCGTGCAGCCCTGGACATGACAAGGCAGCTTGTGCGCTCTCTCTATGATGGTGCGTGGGTGTAAAAATGGATCTCACGGCTATGAGCTTGTGCGAGGGCCCTCAAACTCTTTGCACTAACTTCCTGCCCTGCAAGCCTCCCGTCCACAGGCAAACAGCCTCACAGCGGCGTTGGGCTGTGTGAGGCAGGTGCACAAACCTTTTGGATACATCGCCTAGGCCTACAATTTTCATAGTCAGAAAATAAACTGACTTTGTTTTTATGTAATGTTATTTTCTGTGTTATACAGCAGAAAATTAGAATTCAGCAACTTCACATTAATCTAATGTTTTAGAGCAGGAAAACAAAACTTAAGTTGATTATCGTTTTCCTGCTCGGAACAGAAATGGATTGACCAAAAGTTACACAGACCAAAATAGCCAAAGACAAGGGTACAGGCCTAATGTAGATGTGTGTAAACAAAAATTACATAGCCTACACTAAAAACACACCACATACATGTTTTGTAAAACGTTATTGTATTTGTTTAATTATTATTATTATTAATGTATCATTGTATTTGTGTAACCTACATTAAACAGTAATTCATTTGAATAGTTAATTTTAAGATTCGATTTTCACACTGTTAGATTGTGGTTATGTTGTTTAGTTCCATTCTACACTAATTCATGGGTACCAAAGACGTCACTTCCGATGTAGCTTCCTCCATATTAGTGCCCTACCCCCGATTATTTTAGACCGGGACCGGGACCGTTACAGTGCATGTAATTGAGACAGAAATAAATTATTGGTTGCGATTTTAATAAGTGCTAACAACGGGTACATGTTTTGTTTTAGAAGTAGGATACAGGTCATACCATATGGTGTAGATTATGGCCATATGCTTTTTCTTATATTTAAATCAATCTGTGTGCCTGTGTGCGACATTGGGCGCACACAGACGGCTCACACAGACACCGCGCGCACACATACGCTGACAACGAGCGCACACAGACACTGACCCCTCTGGTACACAGAAGCCTCACACGGACACCGAGCGCCCACAGAATCCTCACACGGACACCGCGCGCACACAGAAGCCTCACACGGACACCAGGATCACACGGACACCGGGCACACACAGACGCTGACACCGAGCGCACACAGACGCTGACCCCTCGGGTACACACAAGCCTCACACGGACACCGAGCGCACAGCAAGCCGGCAAAATATGGGATCAAGTCCTGGGTGGCTTGTGATTCCAGATCCAGGTACGCGTGGAACGTTCAAGTCTACACTGGCAAGTCTTCCTCCGTCGGCAACTCGGAAAAGAACCAAGGGATGAGAGTCGTGCTCGACATGACCTTATCGGCTTATCGGCTGCAGGTACAACGTGACATGCGACAACTTCTTCACCGCCTACGAACTCGGCCAGGAGCTTCTGAAACGTGACATTACACTCGTGGGCATGATTCGAAAAAACAAGGCCAAGCTTCCATCTGCCCTTCTCGGCACGAAAGAGAGGCTCTTCCGTTCGTCAATGTTTGCCTTCATGCCAACCGCGCTCCTGGCTTCCTACCTTCCTAAGAAAGGCCGCAATGTCGTTCTTCTCAGCACGAAACACGCGCGGCCGCAAATCAGCGACAGGCGAGACGGCAAGCCGGCCGTGATCCTGGATTACAATTTCAACAAGGGCATTGACAATCTCGACAAAGTCATAGGCACTTAACAGCTGCAGGCGAAAAACGGCCCGGTGGCCTCTCGCTGTGTTTCACAACATGATAGACGTGTCTGCCTACAACTCGTTTGTCATCTGGAGAGAGCTTAACCCTGAATGGTGCTCTGGAAACTCCACAAGCAGCGTCTTTTTCTCGAGCGCCTCGGAAATGCCCTCGTGGCGCCCCAGATCCAAAGGAGGCGGGTTTTCCCAAGGGTGGATGTGGCCGCAGCGGTTGTAAAAGCTATCCAGACAACGGCGAAGGCGGCGGAGGCGGATGGAGCAGGCAGAACTGATGGAAATGGCAGAACGGTCCCTGCCCCTGCGGCGAAGGCCCCGCATAGCAAAAGGAAGAGATGCTACGTGTGCCCGCCGAAGACAGACGCTAAAACGCACACCGTGTGCCTCGTGTATAAAAAGTACATTTGCAAAAAGTGCACACTGTTGTTCTGTGCTTCCTGTGCTACGGCGGGAGCCGGCAAAGCTGGGTCGGCCTGACCCGGCGGACGCGGGGCCTGTGTGGAATTTTGAAGATAACACAAGGGTTAATGAAGACTACTGTATTTAGATGTCCGCAAAATTAATCTGCTTTCATTGACAATATTCTGGGTCTGTCCATTTACCATTTACCAGAGTATCTTAAAATGGCCAAAATAGCCAAAGACAAGATTACCAAAGTACACGGCACAAACATGATGAAGTAATGAGAAGATAATGCTTAGTTAATTAAGACTACTGTATTTAGAGGCCAAAATAGTCAAAGACCAGGTTAACACAGTGCTTCACTTTAGTTGAGGGGGCACAAAGATGAAGAAGTAATGAGAAGCTAATGCCTAGTTAATGAAGACTACTGTATATGGATATCAACAGAATGAATGTGCTGTCATTGCCAATATTTTGGGTTTGTCCATTTGCCTGCAAGCTGGAAGCTACTAACAAATGTGTACAAAAGCAAAATCCAATGTATCCAAAAACAGCCGTAATAGCCCAAGACAAGGTAACCACAGCACATCACTTAGTTGAGGGGGCACATATAGTATAAACATTGTGAAGCTAATAATGCATGCATGCATCCATGATATTAGAGGGATTCTTATTCCCGTAATTATTCAATAAGTATTACATGCATTAATTCATTATTGTTTCATGCATGAATTCATGATTATTCATGTAGGCCAACAGTAGTTTTACCCACAATAATAAAGACCAAATGTTTTTTGAAGAATGCCTGATATATTAAGCATAATCATGAATATCATGCTTAATAAATAGTAATTCATGATGATTTTCTCATGAATTACCTCATGCCTTAATAAAGGCATGAGGTCATGCATGAAATACCTTGAACTCAATGCATGAAGTAATGCACAGATGAATGCACTTAATGCATGAAGTAATGCACAGATCATGCATGAATTCATGCATGATTGGTGCTGACGGAGCATAATGACGGGGTCAAATATATGCTAACGATAATAGATATATTTTCTAAAAAGGCCTATGTCCGAACCCTAAACGGGTGTAGAAGTCACTAGAGCTTTTTCTGACTTATTAAAAGAAAGTGGGATCCCTCAGAAAGTACAGACGGATGCAGGAAAATAGTTTTTTAATGGAGCGTTTGCACGGCTCATGAAAAAGAACAATATTATACATTTTGCAACCGCTAGTGATTTGAACGTGTCGGTCGTTGAGAGATATAACCGTACTTTGAAGACGCGTATGTGGAGGTTCTTTACGGCTAAAAATACCCAGTGATATGTGGATGTTCTTCAGGATTTAGTAAAAAGTTATAATCATAGCTATCACAAAAGCATTAAAATGAAGCCTGTAGAAGTGAAGGGTGAAAACACTCGTCAGGTCTTTGAAAACTTGTACGGCAAATCGCCCATACGTACAGTCACGATTACATTTAATAAGGGCGATACAGTGAGGATTTCTAAACTCCGAGGCGTATTTGATAAAAAATACCAACAGCTACACGGATGAAACGTTTACGGTGTCAGATTGCATACCACGCATGCCCCCGGTGTATAAATTGAAAGACTATGATGGAGAGCCCATTCAAGGCACATTCTACGGGTCAGAGTTACAGAAGGTGATGGTCGATAAAGACAAAATATACCCTGTAGAAAAAATTATAAAAGGAAATGCGCAAAGGTAAATAATGGCAGTTTGTGAAATGGCGGAACTGTCCTGACAAATTCAACTTGTGGGTAATGGCCAAAGATATACAAGACATTTAAAATAGGGCTTCAACTAGATGCAGCATTACACTAGCTCTGGGATGGCTGAGGAGAGGGGATTCTACGTTACTCTTTTGAGCAACGCAAGTGAAGAGACCTTCAAAAATAACACCATAGGCAATTTTACGGTGGATCTAGCCAGATCATTGGATTTCACTGGTGCATGGGAAGTAGGATTAAGTGAGATCCACTACCCTCGAAGCTGGTTAAATGTACAATCTGAGGGTTGCCTTTATAGTTTTCGAGACACGACGGACGGCAAAAAAACGCCTTATACTCTACAAAGAATCAGGCCTGGGTATTACCGGACAATCTATCAGGATATATCGGCGCTGAACGACCAAGCACGTGCGCAGAACCTGACAATCTTTTTTGTATATAACGATATTACAAAGAAGGTGTCTATCGGCTCTCCCGACAATACAAAAGTTTTATTGTAAAATTCAGCAAGTTGCGTAGGACACATATACGCTATATTCCGAATACTGAATATGGCGATGGAGAGGCTCCATGGCCCGTCGACATGCAAGGTGGGGAATATCTGCTATTCATTTATTCAGACATCATACAGTACCAGTACGTAGGTGATACAAGCGTTCCTTTGTTGAGAATGGTTAAAATGTATGGACTTTACGGCCAATTGGTCAGTATTGATTACGTCAAGCCTCAGTACGTATCTGTGAATAAAATTCACATCGATAACATAACTATCGAAATTAAAATCTCAGACTCAAAACTAAAAAAAAATCAGAGGCTTCATATACCGTTCACTTACGGTTACATTACAAATGTAACATGCACAGAGCAAATTTGGAGGTGATCGCATTAATTCCCTAGGAGGAGTTCGTTAAAGTACGATGCGTGCAAATCGC
>JAODUK010003394.1:0-11465 GCA_027564635.1 Typhlichthys eigenmanni
TATATATAAAGATTAACTGCTCGGAGCAGTTTAGAAATGCAGCGTAAGTTGTCATGACAGCATACCTCGTGCAAAATCTCTCCACCTTTCATAGAATGAGTTCATCAGCAGTTACTCTCGACATCACAGTTACTTCAGAAGTTACCTGGATAAGCCAGTTACCTTCCTTCGTAGTATAGGCCACTGGTCTATAACATGTAGATTTGTTATCACTGCACTTACACACAAAAGAAATTCATCACACAGCTTTGAGAGAATTGCTCTCCCAGATTTGATAGACAGTGCTGTCATTTCCAGGGATGTGACTGAATTTGCGCATGGGTGGCCTGTTCACGATTAGCCTGGGCAGAGAAGGTGATGCAGTCGGACAAAGTGGTGATTCAAAGTGAACTAGAAGTAAACTCATGACGCCGAACACTTGAGCTCTTTTTTCGGTGGCTTGTCCCCAAGACTACGGCATATTGGAGACCTTTAGGCATAGATCTACTCTGTATGTTAAGCAAGTTTAACTGAAATATTTGTGTTTTTCTTTAACTGACAGATATTTGTAATGTTATTATGAGTCAGTTAAAAACAAAATGTTAAACAAGATCTATGTTTCTCCCGATTCAAAATTAATTTAATTTCACCTACCCTAGGCTCCTGCTATTCAGTGCAAATCAAGTAACGCAAGGGTCGTTTTGTGAGTGAGGTAGGACGGAGTCCTGCCTGAAGTTATGTAGGCAACCCATAGGTAAATATTATTATTATTATTATTATTATTATTATTATTATTATTATTAATAAACAGTTGTTTTGGACGGATATTCTGGCATTTAGACCCTGGACTGGCTATATCAGATTTGTTGTAGATTGCCCTTGTCTGATACCTTCTCCTATTCTTGTCTGTTCCTCAGTGACCAAGGACCAATGAGCACTTCCAGCCCATAGGAGGAACGCCGTCTATGCCATTATATTACCGATACGATCTTCAAGTAAACCCATCAAACGTACAGCTTTGCCTCAGGTGTCCTTTCTAGCCCTAGGGGATATCACAAAAAAAAAGAACAAAATGCTAGACATCCTAAATACTGGACTTGAATGGAATACTTGAATTTCTTCATATTCTGCAGGCGACATAGGAAGCTTTAGCAGGCTGGATGTGGCCCAAAGGGTCGATCACTGCCCTACCACTGCCCTTCCATTAGGATGAAGCGTTCTGCTACACCCAACATGTAACACAGGGCATGAATCCTCACTTATCACATAACACAGAGCATAAAGCACCACCCACCATTTCAGTTTGTCATTGGCTCCTGACGAGAAAGTGGAGCTCTTGATGACCTCGCCCATCTCCTCACGACAGAAGCTGAAGTTGTTGATGGTCCACATGTAGGAGAACTTTACCACCTTGATCTGATGAGTGTAGGAGAGCAGACAGCATGTTAAATAAAAGTAAACCTGATCACACTCAACTAAATGTTTCCACATAATGTGTGATTTGTCTTAAAGATGAGGCCTTTCATTCAAGAGACATTTTGTTGACATTTGATCAAAACAAGAACACCTCTCCCTTCAGTACCATAGGCTGCTCCTTCAGAAGCTCCGCTACTCACATTGGACATGCATTGCCAAGACTAGGATAATGCTGTACGGTCTGCACCACTTTGTGTTCCATTTGCAGTGCCATGGCTGTATAGTATATAGTGTATACAGTGTTTATATTAATACATCTACGATGGAGGAAGTATTTCTTTTATATTCCTCTGTGCTGCTGTGTCATCCTTAATTCCGGCTACTGGGGATTAATAAAGGTATATATTTTTTTATTAAAAATACCAGATCATTATTTCAGCCCACACACAGAACAGAAAGCTTTACTGAATTTGAAGTTTATTATATTACAATCGCTGACTCCACCTTTAATTCCAGCCCACAGTTTCTTAATGTTTCTGTTGGAAAGCTATCTTGGATTGTTCAAATAGATCAACTTCTTCATTCAACAGATTCTACTTCTTATAGCACAGTCTGAAAATCCAGGTGCAATCTCTTCCAGTCACACAATAGGACATACAGTATACATAATTATAAAAAAAGTCAAGTCAAAATCCATTAGTGTGTGGACAGCTTTACATCTAGCCATGCAATGTACCTGGGTGTAACACCAGCTTTCGGCCACTGGCCCACTGGACATTTCCGCTGGGGGAGGGGGGCTCGGGACTCTGGACATTGCCAGGATGACAGCGGGTGTGTGTCTGGACCAGGACAGGTGTTTGTCGTATGAGGGGAGCCTCTTGATGCTCCAATCTAATCCCAATGGTGTCTGAATGGACAGAACATGTCATGTTATTTAAGATCCTGAAGTTGCATTCCACAAACATAGACCACATGGATCTCAAAGCAGACAGCTGGTCAATTATATTAAACTGCAATGAACTACAATAGTTCACACTAGCAAGTAGTAATTTGAATGTAGTCTGACAAATTACTTGATACAATGTTAAATATGTAATCAGTAATGAGATATTTTGCAGAGCTCTTTGCAGAGCTGTTGGTATGTCAGTCTGCTGGACGTCTGACGTTCTTCTGGCTGAGGACTCAATAAGGATCAGAAAGGTCCCACTGGGACATCAGAATATAAGCAACATCGTGTACATTTTTTTTTTTACTACTACAATACGGAGTTATATTATGACTGTTGATACTAGCACTGTAATTGCTCGTTGTAGTCTACTATTCACTGTAACTTCTTATAGTGCTACAGCAAGCACATCGATTATCTACATCGCTGCAGCTACCACCAGTAGAACAATCACTACTGTTAGTACAATACTACTACTACTCTTGATGCTACGAAATGTAACCCAATAGACTAAATATGATCAGGTGACGTTAGCAAGTCAGACAACAAATCATCCACACTGAGCTACTTAAGCATTATGAGAGGATTTTGCAGGATCATATATCTATGGTTAGCATGTCGGTGTGGAAAAGAATAATAATAAAAAAAAGAATGCTGAATAAAAGATATTACACAGTACTTAATGTGTGTTACATAAGCTAATTAACTAAAATACATGAAGCGATTCCACTCTACGAGTCAACAAATTCACCTTTAATTTTAGTTCCAACGCTGCTGTCAAGATATGTTGTTATTGTTAGCTTCTACGGTAGGCTAGCCAGCTGCTAATTACCTAGTGACGAGAACGCTATAGAAAGTAGCTCCCTCTGCTGCTCTGGCGGAATCATAGTCCCATGGGTCTTGAACTAGGTTCAGGTTCAGTTAGCTGTTAGAAAGCATCCTCTCATTTTGAAAAACCAAAGGGTGATTTTTTTAAATTGGCAGCAGCACTACTGGTACGTGCACGTTGTCGCGTGAGTATGTAGTATATCGGTGGTATTTTGTGTACGTACACACATTTTTGTCCTATATGTCTGCAGGTGACATTTAGAATTATCATCACTTTTTGCTTTTATGAGTGCCATGTCCCCCAATGTAGCCTACTGCTTGTAGGTGATTTCAATTTTCATGTTGACAGATCTGATAGCTGTTCATTTGCTGCTGATTTAATGTTGTTAATTTAGGACCACGATTTCATCCAAAATGTCACTTTCCCCACTCACAACAAAGGTCATTGATCTAGTCTGCTCCACTGGTGTTTCTCCTGATGTTTCTCCTGACAAGGTCCCTGAGGGACACCACCACTTATTTAAAATACCTCCCCAAAGAAACTTCCCAACCGCACCATCACATTCAGAAAAAAAACATTAATCCTTCTGATCTCATCAACTTGATGGACATGTTCCCCAGTCTCACCTCTCTGTGTCCCCTGGAACTCACCACTCACTACAATGACTGCCTTTCCTCCTCTCTGGATACCGTTGCTCCCCTAAAAACCCGCTTAGTTTCCTTCACCTACACTGCCCACTGGTACATCCCTGAGCTACTGTACGGCAGCTGAAGGCTGCTGGACGGCATCTTGAGTGTCTGTACAAGATGACTGGAAAATAAGCTCACTCACAAGCTTACATGGATCACCTCTCAAAGTACAAAACTGCCCTTTCAACAGCCAAGTCTCCCTACTACTCTGACATCATCAACTCTGATAAAAACCACAAAGTTCTTTCTTCAACAGTTAAACACTTACTCCAACCTCCCGATAATTAATTGTCCCGACAATGAATTATGCAATTAATTTCTGGACTTTTTCAATGAAAAATGTCAAAAGATTCACCTACATCTACGACCACCCTGCTGAGAACCCATCATGGATAAACACATAATTGGACTCCACTTTTACCTCCTGCCTCTCTGACTTCACTCCGGCCACTGAAAATTCCATTGCTGAAAATATCCTTAACTCCAAATCTTCTACCTGCCAACTTGATCCCATGCCCACTAAAACATCAAACATCAAAACATGACTTCCCTCCATCTCTCACCTACTCAGTGACACAATTAACTCCTCTCGCCACCGGCCTCGTGCCCCGTTTCCATACTGAAAATGGCAGCCGTGACACCCAAACTTAAAAAAACAAACGCTGACCCCGAGCTGAACAAAAACCTGAACAACTACTGCCCCATCTCCAACCTTCCTTTCCTCTCCAAAACACTTGAGAGGGTGGTGGCCTCCCAACATCTCAATCATCTAAATTCCAACAACCTATTCGAACCATTTCAGTCTGGATTCCGTCCCAAACACAGTACTAAAACAGCGCTTGTAAAAATCACAAATGACCTCCTCCGTGCAGCTGACTCTGGCTTCCTATCCATTCTCATCCTTCTTGACCTGACTGGAGCCTTCAACACTGTCTCCCACCCACTCCTCCTGGAACGTCTGGCTGGCATTGGTATTTCAGGAGTAGCACCACCCTGGTTCTCCTCTTAACTCTCAGGCCGCTAACAATTTGCCCAACTGAAATCCTGCAGATCATGATGTCTGTGACTGGGTGTCCCTCAAGCCTTGGTTCTGGGTCCTCTGCTGTTCATAATTTACCTCCTACCCTTGGGCACGATCATGAGACTCTCCCCCCCACATCTCCCTCACCAACTGTCTTCAGGACATTCAGAATTTGATAAATGCCCTTAAACTCAACAGCAGCAAGACAGAGGTCCTGCTCATTGGCTCCAAAACCGGTCTCATGCACATACTGTACATGCTGTAACACTCCACAATATGCTGGGTGCATGTTTAAGCCAATGTCTTATTTTGTTTGTGTTGGATGATTGGATCAGAAATAGAGTGGCTGTAGGCCTAATTATTTTATACTGAGAGAATACTCTGAGATGTCATACAAGTGTAACACAAACTAACGACTCCTATTGTTAGATTTTATAGCCTACTTCTAGTTAAATAGCATATGATAAAAAATACATTATATCAAACTACAGCATTTATACATGTAGAAAAGTTTGTTGATATTTAAACTCAAAGCAAAAACCTCTTCTCCCCCCAAACACAGAGTACAAAGGCTGGGTACAATAGTGTTGTGTGATGTCTGCACCACTGTGTTCCAATTTAGAGCCAGGGATATGTAGAAACACCAGATTATTATTTTCAGTGTATACACAGAACCAGCAGCTAGCAGCAGTGGATATTTACTGAATTTGACCAAAAATGTATGACTTCCTTTTAAATACCAATAATAAATAATAATAATAATAATAATATCTTAATTGTGCTTGTATGTGCACACATCAGTAAAATCCATCAATAGTTTGCAGTTCCTCAGGAAACTTATTTCTAGATTTATTAAATTTCTCTCACAAAATTAATCACTCAAATCAATTCATCTATTTAAAAAAAAACAAAAACACCTGTGGTGTTTGGCACAGGTTTCTGTCCCACTATCACATACTGTACACAATAAATACATTTCTATAAAGACGTTTACACTCCAGACAGGAACCCCATCATCTCTTCTGTTTTGGGATGACAACATTTCCACTGGTGGCCACATGGATGAGGAGTTTACGGTATTCCATGGGGAGATATTTCTCAATCAAAACCTCTACCGGAACCTTGTCATTGATAAAGCCCTGCCTGGAGAAAAACAAAAACAAACAAAAAATGTGAATTGCAGATTCAACGTAGTAATTACACCATGTGTGCATTACCGTCTCAACAGCAGAGTGACATCTTCAGGCTCTATGGTTTTGCGGCCTGCGTGTTTTGAGAATGTCTCCAAGTCCTCGACTAGACGATCAAAGTATTTGTCCATTCTGTTAACAGACAAATGTATAGACACACTCAGTGATGCTTGCGTGAAGTCACAACCACTTACTACAACAAGGACCTATATGAGATCATGTCTGCCACTACATATTGCACTAAGCAGCAGCATCTGACAAAAACAAATGCATATTGGACCATGCATGCACATGCCAGCTATAAAAATCTAAGAAAAGAAACTGATTACAACACACACAGATCGAGTAGAATGAAAAATAATCCATTATTCCACTAAATCTACATTGAAAATAGTTGTCTGCTGCTATATTGTTTTGCATATAGTACCTTTAATTGCAAAACAAGAGTAAAACCATAACCACCACCACCTCTGAAAACAAGTACAAATACATTGCACTTAAATTGTAACTTCACCCCAGCTTGGAACCTGACTCCACCCATTGCACCATTTAGAAAATGCTAAAACAGCCAAGGAGCTAAGTGAAGGGAGGGTTGAGAGGGGGACCCCCATTAACATTAACATGTTACTTTGATGACACATGAATGGACGAAAAGTACATTTGAAAACCTGACAGTTTTCTTTTTTTTTTAACACGACGTGTAGAGACATTTTCAGACCATGGGTGGAATTTTGTCAGTTACACCAGCCAGACACACCAGCATTGATGTGTCTCATCACAGTCCAGTCCTATTAGTTTACAGCTAAAAACAGGATGCAGTTCCTCTTTATAGAAACTGAGATTTAAAACATTTTAGTGTAATAGAGCACAAATCTGTCAGAGACAGGCAGACTCTAGGTACCTACACGTCTTTGAGGACCAAGTAAACGTCTGGGGAAACCCGGGTCTTGGCAAAGTGCTTGAAGACCCCCATCAGATAGGACTTAGGAAGGCCTGGTTCTTTCTGGGCCCGTCGGGTGGATTTGACCTTGGTCTTTCTGGGTTCAGGTGGAGCACCATCAGATTCTTTACCACTGGACAGAGAGATTACATGGCAATACAGTATATAATTAGCCTATCTCTAGTCTGTATTGTCCAATTAGTAGTATCATTTTATCCAAATATACATTTTGTGTTTTTTTTCCCAATTTACTATGTGCCCTCATTTTAAGATTAATACTGCATTAACATTGACCATTGGCAAACACCTGAACCTGAAGGACAGCAAAAACTAAACATGTATGATATGTTACTATGGTGATCTCACATCGCTTACAAATAATACAAAAATATATACACTAATTTCATCTGCAGATGCCACACTCCAATCACACGACTAACAGCAGAATTGGCTTTTGGCATCCAGTAACGTTGTAGCAGTCTGGCCAGAACATTATTTCTGCCAGTGTCAGATTTCCTGAAGTATGTGATTGAGAAGAAGTTGTGAAATTCTATGCTCTATGCTTATGATAGCAGGATGCTTGGCTTCTTCGGGCATCCCTGATCGGCTAAGGCGTCCACCTATGAAACCTTTACTTGCTGTAAGATTTTGATGTCATTAAGTCTCTGACTAATTCTGATCAGTTCTCACTCAGCTTTGGATAAATCTTCTACATCGAGTATTCTCTTTACCCAGTTCTGTTTGCACTCGAGTATTTGCTGTTGAATAGATTTGACATTCTCTGGCGTTTCTCCAGACTGTTTGTCTGCTTAATCTTCTTACTAAGGTAGGGCAGGATCTGTTTCAAGCAGAAGAACCATGCTGTGGCATTTTTTCATTTGTGCCAACTGGTGTAATACTCAATGATCGTACTCATTGTGTCCGAGATATTTTCTCTCACAATGAGAGAGACTGCTTATACCTTAACCTCTACGTCAACATCCGTCATGGATTTAGTTTTATCTGGACAATCTGGCCATTCACACACATACACACCTCTTTTCAACAGGAAATCTGGCCCTTGAAACCAGCTCTCGCTCTTCACACATCCTGTACTCCCATGTTTTTTTATCACGGTCACCGGGTATCCACAGAAACGTAACAAATCTGCGTCCACATCTGGAACCATGACCTGGTAAAACATTGACTCGATGCCTGCCATCATAGAAACAGGCTCTTTTCTGAACCTCAAAAGGACACCGATTGGTGCTCGGGTCGTTGCAGCAGCTTGTCATTTAGGGAGACTCTTTGGAAGGTACTGTAGCAGCACAATCAAAAACGTAACTACCTGTTTTTCAAATGCTAGATGACATGGTGTGGGACGAACCATAATCTATCATCGCTGTGATTTAGCTGCTCATCTGGTACTCTGATGGCATAATCCTTCATAAATAGTCCATGAATCCTTTTTATTCATCAAAGAAATCTGGATTTTCAATGAACTGTCTCTTCAGACTGCAAAGGCATTGCTCCACTATGCCATGTTGCATGGCATCTTCAACATCTTGTCCTTCAGAAGCAATACAATGCAGTAATGACCATCACTTAGCTTTACTGACATGGCCGCGGTATGAATACAGTTGATCCTCTTGTGATTCTGCTCAGTCGTCACATCTGCATTATGAAAAGTCAGCATTGTTTATCTTCAACGCTTGTTACGGAGATGCGAGTTGCTTGGGCTTATTCTGTCATCTGATCTGTTCTTTGTCTCTTCGTATAGGCCCATTTATGACCCAGCCAAGAGACGTTTTTACAGCATATGGTCCAGCACTTTGGCTGTAAATTATCTGCCATGTTCCATTGCCTTGTAGGCATTAGCACCAATAAGCAGACCCATTTCTGCCTCCAGATGTGATAAACAAACACTACTTAGGTATGACCACTTCCTTCTGACGTGGTATGTCCTCTCATCGTTTACAGGTGTGTCTTGTTGAGTAAACACCTTCGGCAGACCAATGAAATTCTGTTCTTCCAAGCCACATACCTCCCCACCATAACTAAGCCTCAAGATCCTGTCCATGAATATCACAAACAATCATGAGACCAACCCCCACCTGAAACGAGTCCGACTTACTGCCAAGAATCCTTACACAGCTCTCGCTTTGGACATACAGGGATTGGATTGCCCTTAATAGGGACCCCCTCACCACATACTCCCACAGCATCTCCTTGTGAACCCGGTCATACGCCTTCTCCAGATCCACAAAACACATGTAAACCAGAAGGGCATACCCCCAGGCTAAGATGGTCATATAAATAAATAAAAACTGGGATTATAGATAATACTGACTTGAAAGTTGCGTGACTGGACTTACTGGGCCTGGACATCTTTCAGAACCTTAGAGGAACTGCCTGAGTATGAAGGGAGAAACCTCTTCTGTCGGACGAAGGCAGGAGTCTTCATGGAGAGTTCTAGAAATAAACATAAAAATCTAAACTACACTGCAACTCCAGATGGTGGTAGTAGTGTGAAGTGCCTAATATAAATGTAATGTTATGTTATGTTATGTTATGTAAGACAGAAGCAAGACCAACCTTCACTCAGATCTCCCTCCAGGCTGGGAGAGCTGCTCTCCGCATGGTCAGCAGGAGCACAGCTCTCCTCTGAAGAGTTCTCTTTTTCTTCTCCAACACACTCTATACACACACACACGCACACACACACACACACACACACACATCAACATCAAGTTGATGACAATAAGCTACTCTTTAGATTGTTTTATTGTCCTTTAGTCGCTCCCAAGAAGACGTCGAGGAATACAAAACATTTGCATTTGTACAACTTGAGCTTTATAAGTCTACTAATATGTGATCATTGACATGCAAACCTGCAGCAAGCTCCGCCCTGGGGCTCATGTCACCATCTTCAGTGACAGGCAGGACAGCTCCGCCCTCACAGCTGTCAGCCCCGCCGCTGATGTGTTCTTGGTTCCCATCATCCTCTATTGCCTCCAGTTGCTTTGAGAGATCAGTCTTCAACTCCTCTTCCTCTACATGAGAGGACAGATACATGTCATCTTCTGAAGTTACTCCTCCAACACCTTCTGTCTCAGCTTTTCCTTCAGCCTCTTCTTCCTCCTCCTCAGCTTGTCCTTCAGCCTCTTCTTCCTCCTCTTCAGGCTGTCCCTCAGCCTCTACTTCCTCCTCCTCGTTCTGTTCTTCAGTCTCTACTTCCTCCTCCTCAGCTTTTCTTTCAGCCTCTTCTTCGTCCTCCTCCTCCTCGTTCTGTTCTTCAGTCTCTACTTCCTCCTCCTCAGCTTGTCTTTCAGCCTCTTCTTCCTCCTCCTTGTTCTGTTCTTCAGTCTCTACTTCCTCCTCCTCAGCTTGTCTTTCAGCCTCTTCTTCCTCCTCGTTCTGTCTTTTAGCCTCTTTTTCCTCCTCCTCGCTCTGTCCTTCAGCCACTACTTCCTCCTCCTTCTGTCCTTCAGACTCTTCTTCCTCCTCATCAGCTTGTCTTTCTGCTTCTTCCTCTTCCTCAGGCTGTCCTCCAGCCTCCTCCTCTACTTCCTCAGGCTGTCCTCCAGCATCATCTTCTTCTTCCTCCTCCTCCTCAGTATGTCCTCCAGTATCTTCTGTCTTATGCTGTCCTTCATTGTTAGGAGCTTCTTCCTCTGCCATCTGCTGCAGGTTCTGCAGCTGGGAAGCAGCGATGGTGACCTTGTCCTGCGTGAGGAGGATGGAGGAGGTGTTGCCAATGTGGGAGTACAGAGCTGTGCTGATGTCAGCGGTGACGTTGGGCTCAGACAGGTTGGTCAGACCCAGGGTGAAGGCCTCCGTCCCCCCCGTCTCACTGAAGACGTGACGTCGCTGCTCTGGTACCTCCCCTGGGCAGGAGAGGAGTATGCCTGTTAAATTCAATTTCAATAATTTCAATAAATCTTTATTATCCCCGAGGGGAAATTTTTTCGGCAACAGGAGAGACAGTACAACAATCCACACATGAATAACAAATGCACAATACGACATACAGTATACAGAATTGGTAATAAGAGAGTCAAGATATGGAGACTTTTCCGTTGGACATGCCATTAATGAAGGCAGCCCTGGTAACACCATGGTGGTCGTGCAACAATCAGTGGGCAAACTCTCCATTCAAACCATTAGAGATTGAAGTGGTGCCAAAACAGACATCCTTACATGGTTCTACAGTAGTTCTGAGACCCTCATGGATTTGAATGGAGAGTTCCCAGGCTGATAAGTCGAATTGAACTAATCATGGTGGTCACAAGTTCAAGATGGTCTCACAAGGCTATATACAGTATAGCCAGGCAAATATATAAAATCATATATGAAATCTCAAATAGGGCTGACTCCAAATTTAAATTTTATAAATTTGCACTGTTCTACAAGCTGTACACTCACTACTTTACATTGCAGAAAAGTGTAATTTCTTCATTGTTGTCACATGAAAAG
>JAODUK010003395.1:0-11464 GCA_027564635.1 Typhlichthys eigenmanni
CATAACAATGAAAATGAATACCATATTTACGTATAATATCACCCAGTGGTAGCATATAAATGCAAAATAACAAAGGGCCCAGTACAGACATGGCATCTGGCCACGACTCCTCTGGCCACTTCCTATACCAGCAGCCTCAGCAGCATCTCCATATATGGGCACTAGGGCAAGCTGCAGCTCCCCTGACAGAGGAGTTTATAGTTACCTGTAACTATAAACTCCCACTGTGTCGAGACTGTAAGGTCTCCTTGGTGGGTATTGACCTCACAGCTGGGAGGCAGTAGTTATCTGGTGGGAGGGAGCAGGTACATCATGGTGGGTAGGGCTTGGTACCACCTCAAGACCTCCAGGGAAAAGAAAACCCCTCCTGGTCCCTGGTCCAGGAAGAGGTCCAAGCAGAGTTATGAGAAACCTGCTCCATGAGGTAGCATGGTTGTGGCAGTAAGGAGCATGAACCGTTTCTGATCAAGTAGTAGACCAGAAGAACTGGTGAGAGCTTTGGCAGGCTGACCCACTCTGGATCAAGTTCCTGATGTAGTCGGTGGAAGACCACAGCCCCAGCCCACCTCTTTTGCTGTGGCTTAGCAGGTACTCCATGAACCAGTGGTGCCAGAGGAGGATCCCTGGAGATGGGAGCTACTGCTGGGGTCACAACCAGGAAGGAGAGGCTGCACCCACGTTCATCAGTGTTGCTACTGGCAACAGCACAGGACTGGCAGCTGAAGGTGTACCATGGGAAATAGCTGCATTCTCCAGACAACATCACAGTGGCCAAACGCCTCATGTCAGAGACAACCAGGTAGGAGGAACATGCAGGAGTTAACTCTTCCCTGGTAAGACCAAGGAACACGTGGCCTAGGGGATAGCACTGTGGCCTCACAACAAGACGGTCCCTGGTTCAAATCACAGTTGTCCCAGCTTATCTGTGTTCTCCTCGTGTATGCGTTGGTTTTCCCAACTATCCTTTAAAATCAACATTAACTCTCTCCTGTCCAGTTGACCAGTGACACTGACCTCAATCTAGAGTTGGTCCCTGGGTGCTGCACAGCAGGATGGAGGACATGGTGAGCCCATTGAGGTTGGTGCAGAGGTGCCACTGTAGTGGCTGTGGATCAAGTGGGTTAAAACCTGGATCACCCCAGCTCTGATTTGCATGGTATCCATTCCAAAACTGCCCTTTAAAGTGTGTGGATATCTTTATGTCCTTGCATTCAAACAACACCTGAATGCATTTACGCATGTCTGTAACAGTGTGTATGTGGGTGTGCGTGAATTCATGTTTCAAAGCCAATTCCTATCAAATGATTCAATACCTCAGTTCAAACCTAATGGTGTGTGTGTGTGGCAGAAATGGGTTCTTTGTCATTGCCATCAGTTGATTAACCTTTTCCCGGTATTATGAGCTAAAATTGTGACTCATTCAGAGGCTGACAGGATTGTTCTAAGCCAGGCAGGCAGAGGCTCTTTGCCAGTGGAGGGGAATAAAATGCATAATTACCATTTTGTTGCTGTTAAATCGAGTCAATGCGCTTGTGTCTATAGTGTATGCTCAATAGTGGATTTTCCAAAATGCTAATGGATGATATATTTCAAAGGTACACTTCTTACATTTGTGCATTACCACAGGAGCTATGATTCCTGCTCGTAACACAACACTGCATGAAAGGGCAAATGAGTGCAGGGGGAGGGGCAGGGAATAGTGTGAGGACACAAGCATGTGCTTTGAAGGTTGCTGTTGAATATATGACTATGTGAAATGTATGATATTTGATATTTGTATAGCAGCAAATAACTCTCTGTTCTCTGTGTAAAGATGAGCAGCCAATGACATCATAATCCCTCTGTGTGTGTTATCATACAAGCTCCTTTGTTCTTTGTTTTCATAGCCGGTCTGGCCACATGTGCATGTTAGTGCGTGTGCATGTGTGTGTGTGACCCGCATTTATTTTGGTCTGAGACTCTGCTGCTATAGTGTGACATCATGGCAAAATATAATATAGGACCACTTAAAGAAAAGTGCCACACTTACACACTGTAAGTGTGCACTGTTGCACTGTTGGTGATTCAAACAAACGTACAGTATGTACACTTATTTAGGACACAGTACAGGGACAGCAATGTCTCTAGTCAGAAGGTCATTGAACATTTACAGTAAACAATCCCACTGACAGCTACAGCTAGGGAGGACTGCAGTTCTCCTAGAACCATATTCAATTCAGCCAGCCAATAAATGTCTGTCCAGAAATGTGAAAGGATTGGTAAACAAATATCTGTCTATGTTTTAAGCTGATTGTGTTTTATGACTGCTGTGAAATACAAGTGTGCAGGCTTTCACAGCTATATGGGGGGATGGGGAGGGGTAGAGAACAGTATGATAGGAGTTCTGTGGGGTAGAGAAGAGTGACAGCTACCCAGCAGTCTAGCATGCGAGGGACACATACTCAACAAAGCAATGTTTTTGTATTGATGGTTTCAATCAAGGTCCACAATTCTGAATTTCCCTGTAGGATCAATAACGTCACCTTTAAATACAATGCCCATATAAATTGTTTTGTCCAGTGTATAATTTGCAGCTGAAAGAAGAGAAGTGAGAACTCTGGGTGGGCATGATCTGTGTGAGACAATGCATGACAAGTATTTTGTGCATAATAATGAACGATCACATCATGCTTTTTCTGACAGGTCTGCTGTTACATCATGTAATCTGCTCTCAACCTGTGTGACATTGATTAAAGATGGGCTGTTGTATATAATCTGTATATAGTCTGTTGGCCTTGGACAACCTTTATCTGCCAGAGGTCTCTGAGCTCCACCCAAGACCAGAGCCAAGCCAACACAGCCTGTGTTAAAAAGGATAGGTAGCTTTATTTTCAACATAGACCTCACCAAAGTATTAGTTTAATTGGCAACTGTTTAAGACATTAAAATCCATGACAATGAGAAATGGTTATTTCTATCTGGCTTTATTGCATAACTATATGTTGGAACCAGGGAATTATACAGGAAGTACTATAATGTTTATTAGGTTATGTATACAGCTTCAATGTTATGATTGTCCCTAAGCACAACATATTTAGCTACTACTAAAATGACATTTTAAGGGTGCTGTAGCTGTACTCCCATTCATTATGATGCCAAAAACAACTGCCTTCATTCGGTGTGCCAAATGAATTTAGCGGCGTCCATGTGACTATTCCCTTTATTGACAACTCTTCCGGGTCCCAGGGTTATAGGGGAGACTTAATGATGTGGAAAGATGTGATGGAGGAGGGAGTGAGAGTGAAAGGGGATTGTGACAGCAGCTGTCACAAAGTCACTAACACCACCCAGGGTGAACGGACAAGGCAGGGGGTGGGTAGAAGGGTATGGCCTCCCTTCATTACACAGCTGCCACAATCCTGTCATTCAGGACGTTATCAAGCATCCTCATCTGGATGGGTTAATGAGTAGCTGAGATGTTGAGATAGTATTAGCCAGAGATCCTTATTGTTGAGGGTACCTTTCACAACTTACAAACATTTTTATTAATGATGCAATATATGATAATGTTAACTAAATGTATATGATGATGCATTTACAATTACTTGATTATGAAATAATTAATAGTTTGATTGAAATAATATACTGTACATGCAGACAGCAGCATCGTTTGTTAACAGCGCCTTCCAGCGGATTCATAATTTCAGTGATCGTCTAATTTCTTTCTTAATTTTTTTTTTCTTAATTTAATCATTTCTTTCTTAATTTTTTCGACTTTAAAAGGGGACAAGACTGCCTCTTAGTGGCCATTTAGTGAAAGCTGATTGATTAGGCAATTGTTGGCTACCATTTTCATTGTATTATGCTTACTGTATAATAGACACAGGCACAGCATGAAATCCTTCAGCAATAGCTTACGTTACAGTAACCTATACATGTTTTATTTAATCACATAGTTATAGTTATCACATAGTTATAGTTTAATTACAAATATGGATACATTTATATTTGAATATACCATCTGACATTACTGCTACTGCTGCGACTAGTGTTAACGTTTTAGAGTATTTTACGGTAGGCTACATGGACAAAAACGAGGTTAGAGTTGCTGATTGACACTGAAGACTATTTCACACCATGAGTGCTTTAGCTGTATTTTTGTATTTTAGCAGAATTTCCCAATAATCAACAAATAGGCACTTTCACGAATTACGGCTATCAATGAAAACCTTATCTTTTTTATGATATCCATCTTTATTGCATATTTAAACAAAGTTTGTGCCATTAGTGTCATCTGCTGGCAAACTGCAGTTACTGCAGAACAGTTTTATTTCTGATTGACCTCTAACGTCTGGTACCATATATTAATTATTTTCCTTGACAATCACATAAACAATGACATTTCCAATAACATGCTATAACATAAAATAAATAATACTCAATCAAAACCTTACATTTTAATATAAATATTTTCCTAGTGGTGCCAAAATAATCTTCACACCTAGGGAAGTGGTATAAAACATAGGCTATCCTATCCTTTGCAATGTGGTTCCAATGTGTGGGGCGTGGTTCTGTGGGAGCACCCTATGGCAGTAAAGGAAGAGGTGTTTTTGTTTTGATCGAGTTCAAATATCAACAAGCTATCTCCAGAACAAAATGTATAGATGCTCATGATCAGCACTGAAATGGACTTTGCATCCCTCCTGTTGATGACAGCACATATGACAGCTCAAGCTAGGCCTCCATGTATTTTGCTCTTGCCCAGGATGATGACCTTCAAGACCCCCCTCCCCTTGAAAACAGAACTATAAAATAAACGTTAATATCGATTGTTTTATAATTTAGTTAATAATAGAAACAAATGCACTGCTTTATTTTGAAGTCATAAAACACTGGTTTGCTTTAACATCTCATCCATTAACTCTGTTTTACAATTATTATTTTAATTTGTTCATTCAATTTTCCTGTTCTTAAAACGTTAAGCACTTTATTATTATGCTACGAGCAATTATATTTGAGGTTTTAATTATATTTTGGTAATGTGTGTGTTACCCTGATAACATGATGCTGTCATTATGTAATTTACAATTGGCTTACAATAATTGCCTGTTCATCTGTTGACAAATGTACTTGTTAGATGCTTTAGATAAGAGTTTGCTAAATGATGTAAATCTTAATGTAAATGTAGAGTTTAAGCCTTGCACACACCACCTTATTTGATCGCTTCAAATACAAGTGCTGTGCAGAGGACGTCTCCGCCCACAGACACTTCAAAGGCTACACCACTTTCCAATGAAAATCTGTGACCCAGTATGGAAATGCAGCAAGCTTTAACTTTTACCATAGCTTGACAGACCAAACATGTTTGCATTAGGAGTGATAGGCAAAGTAAAATTATTGTCTAGTAAAATAAAGATAGAAATAAAAACTAACAAGCTTTTATGTGACTTACAAATACTATATAAAGTTTGGCAAATATCTATTTTTGACAACCTAATTCCAACATATTTAAAGGTAAGAAGGCCCTTTTGGGCCTCGCTTGACCCGGTGATAACTGACCCGGTTTCCCCCCACATGGCCCTGGAAGTTTAAACTATTTCTCCTCAGACGTCAGACCACCTTGAAGCCCACACTGGGCAACACGGAGACCCAGTGTATAACACTGTGCGCTCATAGCAGGAAGGTCCGGTCATCCCGGCCTTTCTCTGTGGGTTTGCTCCGCTTTTTCCCAATATCCAAAAACATGTTAGGTTAGCTCTCTCCTGTCAGTGACACTGATCTCTAACTGGAGGTGGTCCCCGGGCGCTGCACAGTGGCTGCCCACTGCTCCCTTGAGGGATGGGTTAAATGCAGAGGACAAATGTCTCTATGGTATGTGACAATAAAAACACTTTTACATGTGAACAGTTTACCTTGCATACCTGTTGATTTCTTATGGTAGTAAATCATTGCATTGTGTGCAGTTTCATCACACAGCACAATAGCATGGATGTCACACATTTTGAGGCGCATACTCATGCTAAATGCAATTGTTAGGTGATATGTGAAACTTGTTCTTTTATAATTACTCTAATGTGTGTGTGTGTTTGTGTGTAGCCTATATGTGTATATTATATAAATACATATAAATATTAAATAATAGTAGGATATTTTCATAATATGCACATTGTATTTACTCAAAACGTGTCACTCTAATCGCTATTGTCTGTATTTACTTGTGTCTCCTTAAGGCTAATATGTTTGGTTCAACAGGAGTTGGTTTTTTATCCTTGTTGGCAGTACATCCCGTCACAAAACAGCTTTGAGGCATGTTTCAGTTTGTTGGCATTAGACAAAAGTGAGAGTCACCTTCACTTTGAAGATATAGTCAGCCATTCTGAAGAAAGCTTGTTGGTATTTGAACTCAATCAAATCAAAACAAAACCTCTCCCTTCAGTGCTTCCTCAGAAGTAAAACCTCACAGAAAAAAAGTGTCATGCTTTTGCAGTGCATAGGATCTACTTTATGTATTCAAATGTAATTTAGTTGTGAGATAAATTGGACCCAGGGTCATTGTGACCAAAATGTAGTAGGTAATTCCCAATAGGAGAATGTGATTTGCGAACATTCTGTCAAAACCTTTTTACTTCATATAGGTGTCATCTTTTGAAAAGGTCATATTAACTGCCAAGACATCTAATTAGCTTTAATTGGTGACAAGGTGAAACATAATTTTCTGTTTGGCCAAAGCCACCAGTTGATGTCAATTAAGCGGTACTGTGATGGGTCATTTACATAAGGTCCTGGAAATGAGCACAGAGCAGGGTTTGTTTTCCAGCTTGGCAAATACTGTTTCGTAGCTACACACAGACTGGTTTTCAGCACCTCCATAAGCTTTGTGCTTGACAAGTGACAAAAAAAGGCCAAATCCACTCATGTTATATTTAGCACAAACATTTCATAAAAGGCTGAATTGAGTAGGCGAACAGTTTGCTTGACATATGGCCAGTTATGGTTTGACTGAATGGAGGAATGAGTGGGAGAACAGCTCTTGGCTTGAAGACAGACAACCTCCTCTGGATTGGCTGCCATTTCTAAAAGGGTTGTTGTTGATAGTTTAAATGTACAGTACCAAGTTTGGACACACCTACTAACTTAGGGTTTGTCTTATTTTTGGTATTTTCTACATTCTACAATAAGATTGAACTAAATTAAAACTATGAAATAACACATGGAATTAGTAACCAAAATAGTGTATATTTTATATTCTTCTACGTAGCCACCCTTTGCACTTGGCATTATGTCAAGGAGCTTTGTGAAGTAGCAGATAAATATGACTTTGCTGTTAATGTTTAATCCATAATTCAATATGTGTTATTTCAGAAATATTAGTGTACAATGTAGAAATATGGAAACTAGTATATGTGGTATTTTCACTAATAACTACTGTCCTTTGTAAAATGAAAGAACACTACATCTACATCCATAGCCAAACCATAAGCGCATATATTCAAAGCATGAAAGGTTTTCATGTAGAAAACATTGTTACAAAATGTTCTGAACAAGTAGATATTTTGTGGTGACACCATTTTCCTCCTTTAGAAAATATACATGAATTCCCTACATCACGACAAGCAAACTGCAGCCTTAGATACACAATTTGGCAAACTCAACTGTAACAATTATCCTATGCGCTGCTTAAAAACATGTTTTTGTTGGTTTATAAAATTTCAAATTGCTCTATTTTATCTGGTTTGTAATTGTAGGCTTAAACAAGCGTATATAATGTTGTACTCTTATGAAATAGATATAATACAATATTATCAATTTTACTATTAAAAGTTACTCATGACACAGGACAGGACACCCAGGGGGAAAGAACAGGACCCACTAACCACCTGCGGGACACAAAAGTCACATTACACAGGTAATCGGGACAGCACAAAATAGATATAACCCTCACTGTTATTCCGTGTGGAGAGGAAGAAGTTAATTCTTTTTGAACTTGAGATTTCAGCTCACATTAGAAATACAACAGAAATACTGTTGGGAATGAGCGTAAGCCACCAAAGCAGCCAATCCCCCTTGAGTTGATGTGATATAGGCCATCAGCTGCCTCAGTCAGAAAATAACTGACATTTGTCCCACAAGTAAGCTCTGCTCCAAATTAACTGGCGAGGGAGGATACATTAGTAGGGGAGATATTATGGGGAGTCCAGAGGGAGCTACAAAATAGGCGTCCTCACACTGGGACCCACCCTGGCTCACAAAAACATAGACTGAATGTACATGAGATTTAAGGCCAGAGTCCATACAAAAATGGGCAACTTTGTAACCTCCACCCTCAGAAAATAGACTGTGCCTGGGCCCAGCATGTTCTCTGTGATGTGTTTGCAATTGCATGTGCACTGCATATCGTATACTGTACCTGTACCGTATACCCTATTTAGTATACTGCATAGGGAGGGGATTTCAGGAGGGTTAAATATATTTAAACCGTATTATAGTTATGCGCTTTCCTGTCTGTGCTGTGTTCTTGTGGATATTCTTCTTTACTTTGTAATTCTTCTTTTGAATAGTAAATGCAGAACTAAATTGTAGTTGGACAAACACATGCCAATATATAGTCATATATTTAATGGATTTATATGCATTAAAGTGAGTTTAATGCATTAACTCATATAGTGTAAAACAATAAAATATTTCTTCTCATAGTAAAAAGCTGGAAACATGTACAGTTTCAGAATGCATGAGCAAGTCAGTCACAGTTCGAGATATAACTTGTCAAACAGAAACTAATACATCATCACATGGCCAAGCACATGCAAGAGATGAGAAATCCTTAATATTTCTATTTTGTTTCTTTCTATTTTTAGATAAATGAATTTAAGCTGTAGAGGGATTAGGGTCAAAGTGCACATAGTTACTCACAGTGTGGAATTCCATCATCATTTTTTCCGTTACCGAGACGTGAAGGAGGAGGGGCCTTAGTCCAGTGTGTCCACTTCTTTATCAGTAAATGCCCCCCCCCCCCCTTCCCCAAACACGCACACAAACAAACCTGATGGCCACATCCCCCCACTCCCTTCCCCTGCCCCCACCACATTTCCCTGTGGGATATCCTGTCCTGAGCTAAACATGTAGTATTGCACTGCCCCTCATGGAACACAGTGCCTGGTGTCTGCATGCACACATGCATGTCCTGCTATGGTAGGGACCTTTCCATCAGCTTCCCCCTTCAAGGCAGAGAGAGAAAGAGAGAGAGAGAGAGAGAGAGAGAGAGAGAGAGAGAGAGAGAGAGAGAGAGAGAGAGAGATAGTCTTGTGGGCTTGGCAGAGAGCTGGGGTATCAGCTCAAGCTTTATTGGGCTCCATTGGGCATCCATTCAAGCATCACAGTCCAACACAAAAAGTAAAGATATTTGTGTTTGGTAGATCATTTCTTTGTTGTAACAATGCTTCCTGGCAATATAGCTTATACCATGTGAAAGCTTGATCATTTCCCTTTAAAACTGTGCCACATTTGTAAGGAACATGTATTTGTGGGATGAGCAGCAGAGCAGAGTATGTGGGTTGTGCCCATGAAAAATGTGGAAAATCTTCTGACATGCCAAACAGCTTTTCTTTACTGTTGACTTGTTTGGTGTTGTTTGGTTGATTGGATGATTGAAGTCTGAAAAAACAAGACATACTGGCAATTGAACTATTTATTAATTTAACAAACAGGTCAGCAGCGTGTGGAAGAACGATACACAGCCAGCCTGGCTCCACCTCCTCATGCTAACAGCCTGGTCACACACACTGCTGTGGGATGGCATCCCATTCTTCAACCAACATTTGTCACAGGTCAGCCAACGTGGTTGTGTCGTCTCTGGCATGAACAGCACCCAAGCTGATCCCACAAGTGTTCACAAATGCCATTACTTTTTGTGCGTAGCTTATATACAGTATATATATTTTTTGTATTTATTTATTTATTGTATCCAATTTTAGATAATGTAACAAAACACATCATGTAAATAGTTTCTTGTGGCTTCACTCAGACGCAATTGAGCAACACGTGCCACGCCCATACGCATCAAATGCCTTTGAATGTAGTTCAAGAATGTTTTTGAGGAAATGTGTCCAGTAAAACGTTTAATGAATGTATCAAACGTCCAGTCCAGTGACCTAGGTGAGTCAAAGTATTTGTGTTATGGAAACCCCATGTGCATCTTGTTGGTCCAACCTTCTGCTAGTGCATGTAACATTGTCATTAGAGTGTGTTATTCCTTCTAGTGAAACTGTGTTCACCTTCTAGTTGAAGGTGCCCAATGCTCTGCTCATGATTTCATTGAATTGAGACCTAGTTTATTGGCATGGACTATCTCACAAATGGTATTCAGTTAAAAGTTTCCACTCATGTGAATAAGGATAGGGTCAAACAAGGTTTAGAAACTGTTTTAAAGCCATTCATCTGTTACGTTCCAGGTTCATCTGAAGGAAAGCTATCAGGACTCCTAACACAACTTAACAGTTGTTCTAGGAGCAACCTAATATTGTTAACTTTATGATAAACAACACTCAGTCGGCTCAAGAAGCTTACATAGTTCCATCGTGATCGTTTACAGGGATAGTGCTGTGTATTACATTCAACATAGTAAAATAGTTATGTTGAACAGGGATTGTTTTAAAGGATGAATAAGAACATTTATTGCTATATATTTAAAGGAACAGTTACAGTTGTTAGTTATTACAGTCAATTTTTTTTGGAAATGTTGACATGGTCGTAATCAATGTTGAAAACGTTGTGTTGGTCTGTGAGACACAACACAGCATGTGCCTACCTGAGTGGAAAGTGGCTCAAACACTTCTCTACCCCTCCTAGAAGTCCAAAACTAAACATCGTACAGTCCCTCTACTGACTGTGTCAAAACATAAACAGTGAACTGGGTAATTTATTTGGGCTTAAAATGTCAACACACACACACACACACACACATGCACACACACACACACACACACACACACACACACACAAATTAAGACTACATGCAGACTTGCAGAGAGAGAGAGAGAGAGAGAGAGAGAGAGAGAGAGAGAGAGAGAGAGAGAGATGCCACACACAGCTGTGAGCACTTTATATAGCTCATTTTGGGTATAAGACCCCATGAGCCATGCCCATGTGCCCCCCACAATATCTGGTATTGTTACAGTGATACTGTAGCCTATGCTGTATCTCTATGATGGGCTATCCTGAAACATGTCTCTCTTACTCTGCACCTACAGTATTGAATAGACTCACACCATACACACCAGGCCTCTAATGCTATTGAGGTGCCATGCTGTCTGTTATACATATTCAAACCTGAATACTATACTCTAAATGTACATGTAACGTCTAGTTTCAGATACATTATATATACACACACAGATATATACAGTATATATTAGGGGTGCACAATATATCGATTCAGTATCGTTATCGCAATATCACGTTGCGCAATATCATATCGAAAAAGGTGCAA
>JAODUK010003396.1:0-11462 GCA_027564635.1 Typhlichthys eigenmanni
ACAGATAAAGGACAATCTTGGCTGGCATTAGAGTGCCACAGAGCCACACATTTCTAACTCAATATTTATATTCTGAAACACAGCTATCTGCGGAAGGGCATTGTGAGTGGATATAGGTGCTTAGCTTTCAAACAAATGAAAAATTGAGGGGTGTGCCTTTAATATATGTTATGCTGTTATGAGCGCCAGGCGTCCCCATGATCCCCAGATGCTGTTTTGGTTCCAGCTAGCTTGTATGAGCTCACGCCTCCTCTGTGAAAGTTATGGGAGAGGGTCCACGCCACCATTATCATCGCTAAGATCCCCATCCTTTTTTGTGTTCACACTCTCTTCCTCTGTTTATCTCTTCGTTTGGTCTTTCTCTTCTTATTAATAGTCCACCATTATGTTTTTGTCCCGGCTGTGGATAGGAAAGCCCTGAGGCCAGACAATACGAGCACGCACGCACGCACGCAAACACGCACAGAGAGAAAATAATTATCCTATGATTTGCAGCTGCAGCCATATCAGTCTTTGACCAAATTGTTAGCCTACATTAAGCTTAAGTGCACACATCTGTGTTCCTGTGTTCACACACGCACACACACACACACAGAGTAGTGGTCAAAATCCCTAAGCTCTTTGTCCTGTCGTCTGTGCACTTGATTGGAGCATTACTCAGGCAGATGTTCTGCCTCCTCTCATGCAACCCACTGGAATCTGAGCCTGTGATGCAGATTCTGCTCTATGACTGCGTGTCTGTGTAGAGATGAGTGTGATGCAGAGGGGCAGAGAGGATTTACTGGTGGAACGCAAAGCCAGAGACAGGGGAGACGTTTTGCTGAAGGGGAAAATGGCCGAAAGAATCATTTAGATCATAACAGCATTGTCCAAAACAAGCTATGCGAGACAACAAGCTCTTTCTCAGACATCATTGCAGCATACTTCATATTATAGAGCAAACACACATCCAGTAAACATGCATGCATCAGATACAAGCACACGTGTGCACACACACACACACACACACACACACACACACACACAGAGAGAGAGCACATCCTGCCCAGCGTGCTGTTGCCCAGACAACCAGTATCGACTACAGAGCCCTGTTCCCATGGAAACAGCGGATGCTATAAGGGAGGATCATTAATTGCAATCTCAGAATAAGGGAACGAGGCATGAGGCCAGAGAAAAGCAAAGGCCATGTGGGATAATGAGATGGATGAGCGAGAGAGAGATAGAGATATGAGAGAGAGAAAGAGAGAGATGTGAGAAAGAGAGAGAGATAGAGAGAGATAGACGTGAGAAAGAGATAGAGATGTGAGAGAGAAAGAAAGAGAGAGAGATGTGAGAGAGAGATAGTGATGTGAGAGAGAGATAGACGTGAGAAAGAGATAGAGATGTGAGAGAGAAAGAGAGATGTGAGAGAGAGATAGACGTGAGAAAGAGATAGAGATGTGAGAGAGAAAGAGAGATGTGAGAGAGAGAGATAGTGATGTGAGAGAGAGATGTGAGAAAGAGAGAGATCTGTAAGAGTTGTGAGAGAGAGAGAGAGAACGAGAGAGACGTGATAGAGAGATAAGAGAAAGAGAGAGTGAAATGGATAAGATAGAGATGAGAGAGAGAGAGCACAAGGCTCATGGGATATGATGGGGTTCCCTTCTTGTAGTTATTTAGCCCTACAGCTACTGTATCCCTCCATCTGTTGGAGGTGCGGAGGAATCCTCAGAGGGTACACTACACGCAGAGCCTCAAACATCCTCCCAAGTTCACAGTTAAAAACACCACAGCGGGACGGTCAGGAGAATGTTCTCAGCCGAGGAGCTCCGTCAGGGGAGACGGTTTATGAGTTTTAAGTATGCCGTCTTCAGCCACGATACACGAATGAAAGCGTGTTCTCGTTAACCCTCCCTGTTGGCATTTCCTGGTTAAATATCGAGGCTTTCACCAGGTTTATCAACGTCTGGACAGAGACATACAGGGGCTTTTGGTCTTCGTATCACATGGAACAATGATTAACGTGGCAGCTGTGTGTGTGTGTGTGTGTGTGTGTGTGTGTTTGTGTAAAACACACAGGTCACTAATAAGCAGGAAGTAGTGGTAAGAAATGCTATTGTGTGTTTGTGTGTTATTGGGGTGGTTAAGCCATATACTGTGTTTGTACAGTACACTGGGATAGCCAAACAGCATGCGGTGCGTTAGTTTGTTCCGACACACTGACGTAACTATGCACGTTAACCGACGTATGGATGTTTCCACCACTACTACACTAATGTGTCATTTCTAGGGGTGTTGTTCTTTCTCTCTCTATAGGCTCACTTTGTGTTTGTGTCTCTCTCCCCCTGCTCTTCCTTCACCAGTGGATTTCTCTCCTGTATTCATCGATCACTTGGAGGGGTGGAATGCACCAGGAGATGGATGGGAGACTCTTTTCTCTCATTAAAGCCCTTCAGGACAGTTGGGTTCAGGCTGGACTCAACTCCTTTGCAACTGTGTGCCTCTCTCTCTCTCTCTCTCTCTCTCTCTCTCTCTCTCTCTCTGCTTTCTCTCATGCTCGTGCTAACTTTTTATATTGAAGGCGGACACTTCTTGTGTGTGTGTGAGCCAGTGACACGCGCTCACACACACACACTCTACCATTATGGTAGAGTCTACTATAATGGCGACTGAGCTGTATCGAGTGTTACATTACTACATTTGAATGAATCTGTGCTACATGTTAAACCACATAGAGAATGTATTGCTATATAATCAAATCAGTAACAAGGTTAAGGGAGAGGTGTGTGTGTGTGTGTGTGTGTGTGTGTGTGTGTGTGTGTGTTTCACAGATTCTCAAACAGCTCTAATGTTAGAAGACATAAAATAACGTGGGCCCTCATTTATCAAGGTTGCGTAGAAACTCTTCTAAATTCATGCGTACAAGGCAAATTTAGAATGTTCATAAGTACAAATAAAGGAGGATTTATCAATCATTCGTAGTTTCACTTGATAAATCAGACACGTTCTAAAGTGCTGTGCGAGTGCATATGAAGCCTCATTTACATAAAGAAACACCCTAAATTATCCTTTATGGTCACAAACTTTCCCTTTAAAGCTCTAAGAAATGGCACTAATTTCTGTCCGCCAACATGAATAAATCAAAGAAGACAGAAAAAAAAAAAAAAATTTGAAGAAATATAACTTTTGATCGCCGAAGTGTAAACAAAGCAAGCCATACATTTTGGAGGTTGTCACGTCAGTATATAAAATAGTTTTTAGTGTAGAACTTTCTGCAATGGTGCACTAACACATTGACTGTAGAAATAATACAATATTCTTTGAGACACACTGACACTAACATGACCAACATTTAAACGCAAATCATTAAAAAAACTTAACTTTTATGTAATTGAAACATAACTGATTGATATGTCTAATGCCTATGTCTAATCAATCATTTTTATCTTCCTTAGCTTCAGCCAGCGCAGTACAGATTCACCATGTCTCTAGGCAATGAGGACACCACATTACCGAGTTGTAACAGTCCCAGAGTACCTAGCTAACCAAGCCTAGCTAAACAATATATATTTTCTAGCGTAATAAGCATACAAATTATAATTCTTGATGATTAAAATATAGTTTGTTGCATTTTACCAGGTTGTCTCAACTTTAACATCTGATTAACGTAGTGTGATGTCCTCGTTGCCTAGAGACATGGTGATACTGCACTGCGCTGGCTGAAGCTAAGGATATTTTCCCGGTACAATAACAAAGAAGATAATCATGATTAATAAGACATCGGTTTCTCATCAATAGATTATGGTTCAATGATATAAAGTTAACATAGCCAGCCAAAAGAAACGAAAAATTTTTAAATAATAATAATTATGAAAAGGAAATGACGTACAGTATGAATCTTTTTCTTAGCCACAGGTCATGGCTGCAGGGCTGCAGCTGGAAGCTACTCGACTTTTCAGTCACTTAGCTACGTAGATTAGCTCTATTTGGTGACACTTCCAGAATGTAATAAGTCAAAAGTAAACACTGTAAAGTAAGTATTTGGGCAGTGGGTTACAATAATATGAATTCATAAATCTTATCTCGCAAACCAACAGCCTGATTTTTGATGCTGACATAATTGTCCCATGAATGTTGCACCTAAAAACAGCAGGACTGCAAATGGATATATGTTAGTAACTGTAAGTAGACTACATCTCTCAAATCAAAGGCGGGCTTTGAGCTTGGTTCATTGTTCATATACAGTATATACTTATACAGCATATACTCTCACAGGTTTCCCACAGGACTCCTCCAGTAATAGAAGTTGAGTTTTGTGTTGATGTGGACTGTGCGTGCATGCATGTGTGTGTGCGTAGCTCCCTGTTATCGTTTATCTTTTATTAATCAGTCCTATTTCTAGGTGCACTGTGATGCCCAGGTGTCTAATTGTGTATCTGCCCCCTCCAGTTCATCCCCCTCTTCTCTCTCTGTCTGCCATCACCCTGTTTATCGCTACACAGCAGATGCCCTCTACTCCAGGTCAAAGCTAGCTGGCAGATGTGCAGAGATTCCCCTTGATGAACAGGTGGCCACTACAGTTGTGGATACATGTACACGTTGTGTTTGATTTAGACAGAAAAGTAAGATGTGTGGCTGAGGAAGCTAATGACAGAGCTTGAAGAGAAAACATTAGTGGCCAAATAGAGCCTCCTCGGTATCTTGGCATTACTTTATTTGGCCGTCTCTTATGACTGTCAGTTGAAAATATGTTTTGATATGGTATGAATATATTTTCATGCATTTTTCCATAACCTGTGTATTTTAACTTGTTCATAAATATCGAAATTAATATCGATATTGCAAACTTTTTCCCAAACTTTTTTTGTGCCAAGACCCACCTAGAGAGGACTAATCTATTTAGAGTAGGGATGGCACCGATACGATACTGAGATCGTAAATCGGTCCGATACGGACTTAAATAGCAGGATCGGAATCGATGACAATTGGACAGTTGTAACCGATCCATGGAGCTGACCCACTTAAATAAATATACAAGCGTAGGTCTACTGTCAAGCATCAGCCAAGTCTAACCTACCAAGGCCACACTATCAGCAGCAGGTTTCTAAAATGCATCTGAGTCCTAAAATAGATATTGGTTTACTTTGCAACTTAACTTAAATTAACACTAAAATCGGATCGGTACTCTGTATCGGCCGATACGCAAAGTGCAGGTATCTATATCGGTATCGGGAACTGGATCGTGCCATCCCTAATTTAGAGACCCACCAAACACTGGTACCAGTAATGTAATTTTCATGAACCTGTATTTGCTAATACTATACCTGAGTGTGCTTATTTGCCACAACCTTCCTTACGACCAATGAATGGAACAACACAATAATAAAGCGCAGAAGCCTTTCATTGATATTGTTCATTCATTCAATGGCCGCTTGCAATCTCCGCGACCCACTCACTGCCACTCAGTGACCCACCTGTGGGTCCCAACCCACAGTTGGAAAACCACTGACTTTAGACCATTCATCTAATTTACTGTCCATTAAGCGGCATGTCAGCTGCATGTTATGAGGGAGCATATTCATATGGGTGGTGGGCAGTGCTCCACGATAACACAGTGTGTAGGCCTATAAGTCTATATGGTAGGCTACCCAGCACTCTACATCATCCTGGTCTCATCATGCAGGTAAATCTATATTAATGATGCCACTTTGCTGCTTGTAGTTTCCATAAAGTTAGGCTACATGAATGACTGATTGAGATGTGGATAATCTGACTGTTCTAACAACGTGTAGCATGTCCATACTGACAAGTGTAGCCTACTAACATTTACGTGATAGCAATCAGGGCAGTAGGCTGTCTACAGACTACAGTAGCTGAAGTGAACGACCCGGTGGGCAATGCGAACGCAAACTTTTAAGCGTCTTAAGATTGAGTTAGTGAATTAATTATTTTAGGTTATTCATCAAATAGTAGTCTATTTTACTCTCCGTTAAGGTGCATGTCAGCAGCAGCATGCTATGGGGGAGCATATTATGCATATGGTGTGGTGGGCAGTTTTCTCTCATTCCCACCCACCCCCCACCAGTACATAGAATATTTGTATCACTTTGCTTCCTCAAAAATACTGCACTGCACATCTGACAGGTGTGACATATTAAGATGCTGATTAAACAGCATGATATTTGCACAGGTGTGCCTTGGAATGGTCACAATAAAAGGACACTCTAATACTGTACACTACAGTATGTGCAGCATAATCATGCTAGATATGCCACACCTGTCAGGTGGATGGATTTTCTTGGCAAAAGTGAAGTGCCACTAACAAATTTGTCAACATACTTAAAAAAATATATATATATATATATATATATAAAAGTTATTTACTTCAACTTGTGAAAAATGGGAGCACCAACACACGTGCATTTTTATATTTTTGTTCAGAATCAGAATCCTTTCATTCTGATCAGTGTGTTCAGTATGTACACATGTCTGTGTCTGTGCTTGCCTATGACAGATCCACTCAGTGTGCCCTGTGTAGTATATGTGCAGACAGTTTGTGTGCAGTACTTCTCTGACTTGTACTGCAGTGCCTTTCAAGTCACAAGGGCTGAACTGGCCTGTCAGCTGTTTGAAGCGGTAGATGCCACGCTAAACTGTTTCCCGTCAACCTCCGCACCATGATACATTTATTTAACTGTCATCTCCGAGCTCCCGGACGCTGTGACAGTGACTGGGTGTGTGTGTGTCTCGAAACGTTAGCTACTGGGAGCTGTCAGGAGGCAGTTCACAGACACACATATATATCAATACACACGCAAACACAATATCACTATAATGTGATACTTTGAATTATCAAGTAAAAAGAAAATAAAAGCATGCCGTATTGTATTGAAAAGATATTTAATGTAACAGTTTATTTAAATATGTAAATAATGTTTAGCAAAAAGTGTACGTCACCGTAACTGTTTCATTTAAAATGTTATTTAGTCCTGTATTTAAAGTTAACCTGGTAAATATATGTTATTGTAATAATACATATATTACAGTAAATATATATCAATATAGATAAAGTCCACAACTAATACCCATCAACTGAACTAAGTACTGTACTGTGCAGTTGTGGTTTAGGATGGCAATACCTTAGGTAAAATACTTCTTAGGAAAATAGACAACCAGATCTTAGAAACACCTCCACTATTACAATCAGTTTAAGTTACAATTGTAGTTATCCAAGCTTAAAATGAATTAGCAACAGTCCAAGTGCAATTATGTACTATTGCAATATTAAAATATGTAATACTTTCCTATAGATGACATTGTCTTAGTTAGGTACTATAACAACACTTGCAGGAACACATGTCCTCTTGTGTCATTGTACACCTTATTAAATACAAAGAATAATCTAGCACATTATTTTACAATTTACTCAATATAGATGAAACTGTACTGTAAGAGGCCTTGTTTATTTCCATGCTATTATCGGTATAATACAAGTTCTTATTACAACAGAGGTCTTCAACGGTTTTTGGGCCAAGGACCCCTTGGCTAATAGAAACATGACACAGGGACCCCCTATCACATGGGCCTATGGTATCAAATATTTTGTTGCCGGGCCAATGTGTAGGGCGGCCTATTGTGCCATGTATAAAAGCAGGTAACTAACTAAGTCATTAAAACAAGTATTGACAGATTTATATTTATAGCACAGGGTGTATTTATGTTATTGTATATATTCTGGCATTTTAATTTTTGGATGAAAATAAGTTTGGGATCAAATCAATTCAATATGTAGCTAGAGGACCGCCTGCAGTACCTGAGGATTCCCTAGGGGTCCCGGACCCCCTGTTGAAGACCTTTATTACAATAATTTACCATATATTTACCAAAAGAATACTAATAATTAAGGGACTGTAAAAGAAAGGGTTACCAATGTTACTGACTCAACATTAAGTGCACTTGAATGTCACCAATACAAATAATTATTTTTTTTGTTACACTGCTTCGGTGCTTTGCACAGTACATTACATTTATGATATTAAGTGCTATTAGTGATTATTCTAGTTACTGATTCACTGTACAAGTAATTGTTTTGTGAGGTAGTATTCTGTTCCTGTCAAACCAACTAGTTAAATTATTAACAGCAAGGTCATTTGTTCCGCTGTAAAAAATATACAGCACATACATTTATCTGTTTATGTAAAGAATATGTTTTTGATTTAGTCTTTCTTGCAGTGTCCCCAGTGTAAGTTACAGCCCCAGGCAGTTGTCCATGACTCTCTGTGCATGCAAGCGACTTGTTTTGAGACCCAAATGTAGTCAGTCAGAAATCACATTTCAAAAGTCATGCAACTATTTTTTGTTGTAACTACGTGAAGGGGGAGGGGGGTGTACGGGAAATGAAGCTACACAGGATAGTTTCTTCAGTCGATAACTCTGCTCTGCTCTGCTCCGCTTGCCTTTGTTATGTTCCCCATAAATCACAAGAAACAGGTGCCGCCTTTCCCTCCGTCAACTGACTGACGTGGGAGGTTTTTAACCCTCCCTCTGCAGTGAGTTGACACTATCTGTTCACACATGCAGACACACGCTAACACCTCTAACATTCTGTTCCGTGTACAGCATCGCACACACATAGATGCTCACAGTCTCACAAGCAGAGCGCAGAATATGGCATTATTTTTACTAACTGCACACACACAGAGAAATGTAGAGGTACGCAAACAGTTGTACAGTATTACAGGCTGCCTAACAGTGGTTATGTAATGTTTGCTGTGCACAGCGATTGGAGCAGTCAGATGACTGCCTGCCATGGCCTGGGCTGCCCTCCTGTTTAGCACATCATGTTGTATCAGCATTCCAGCTTGTACTCGCATTAAAAGCCCCCGACAATTCCCGCCCTGGTGGAGCGTATTTCACACCTGGTGGGTCCAGTTGGTGTGGAGTCGGTGGTGTCAATGCTAGTACAGAAGCTAGCTAGCTTGTGCTAGCTGAGTGTTCTTGCACAGAGGCATAGCACTACTTCTTTTGTGTGTTTTTACACACACACACACACACACACACACACACACACCCTGCTCCTTCCTCGCTGCCTCTCGCTGTGTCTTTTTTTTCTCATTTCGCTCTTCACCCCTCCATCCTCGCCTCCCCACGAAAAAAAAAAAAAACCTCAACTGCCAACTCCCAAGTCTCATCCAGGGCCTGTTTCCATAGCAACAGGTTTCCATGGAAACTAGGTGACTAGATGTGGTGCATCCCATCTTCCTAATGCAGTGGAATATCATATTTTTATTTCCATGTTTATTTGTTTTTGTGTTTTTTTTTTTATTATTAACAAAATCGGATATACTGGGAGGGTTGCCATTTGAATGTGTATGTATGTGTGTGTGTGTGTATGCATTCATACACACATTCACACACTTCACGTTCAGAATATAATTGCATTTATTTTATTTACATTCAGTGTCTATAAAGTTGGGGTTTGTTCTTGGATGCTAGTTGCACATTTCACATTACACAGTTTCTTGACTTTAGCAGTAGTTTAACATTTTAATAACATTAACATGATCCTCTCTGTAAAGCTCATTGTGTGATCAGTTTAAAAGTATACGGGTGTATAAGGCGTGTAAAGTAATGCCAATGTTTTTCTGTGGCATGGCAAACATCAGTGCAGGCACTCCTATTGCAATTTTCCTCTAGTCTAAGATATTACCTGGAAAGTTTCAGACAGGTCTGTAAGTATAAAACATAAAAACAACAACAAACAATGAATGATACACGTCAGCTTCAGATTGACATTTCCATCTGTTTAGAAATGATTATCTATGCACTTCTGAAAATGCATTTGTATTCATTCAGATCTCTAGTGTATACTTTATTTTTTTTCGATAACCTCTGAAAATGTTCAGAGACCCCTAATGGCTGAAGCACTTTACCACTCATCAAGTGGCATTTATGTCACAACATATCCTGCAACACGATTGCGAAGATATTAACATTTGTATGTAAATTATACGTACCGTACATATTTTTGAGCCTGCTGCACCGGCATGAGAATGTTGTGGCTTACGTTGAAAGCTATATTGTTGCCTCAGTCCTTCATTATGAAAAACAACAGCCCGGGGACATTCTTTCTGGTAAATACTCCTCCCAAAATATCTGGCAACGCTGTTGAAAAAGAGAGATACATGCAGATTATACAGGAACACAGATGGAAAGTAGGGTTGACATAAGGGAAAAAGGAGAATTTTCTACTTTAAATGAGGTGGTAACAGCTGCTGCCACTGACAAAATAGTTGTCTGTGTGTTTGTGTACGTCATTTGTGTGTGTTTTTCTTTTGGTAAATATAATAGAATATATAGACTTTCTCATAGGCAAGTTCTTACACAATAATAAAATGCAGACTAGCATCATGCCATACCATCAACGAGTCCTGAACAATAAACCGTAGTGCTTACGTTGTCTATGGTTCCCCTCGTAGAGGAGTGGTTTTCGAAGTGGAGGTTTTTTCAGGGGTTGTGGTTCAAAAAGTTTTAATACTTCCCACTGTTGTACAGCATAAATCTGGGAAAGCAGCGGGTTTTATTAAACAGTACTTTAGTTTATTATTCAATTGTATGAGCCTCTGCCAGCTCTCCGTGTTTTAGTCAGCCTTATACAGTAGAGGCACACAAGGTGGTTGAGGCAGTCTATGCTTTCTGTTCTGCCTCTAGGATCAGGCAGCTACAAAAATAGTTCATAAACATGGCAGCTCACCAGTACATACCAGTCGGGATGCTGGAGAGAGAACGTTGAATTGCAGCTGACATTTCAAGGTTAGCTATATAATCTTAAAGCAGTTGCAGTCTATTGACTGGATCAGGATGTGAACTTGGTAAAATCTTGTGTAGTCCCTGGGTTCTCAGTGATCCATTTTGAATGTGGTTTTAGAGTCAGTCTTTGAGCTTTGTCAATTTTTATACTGGTAGCAGGATGGAAATACATTAATTTAGTTATACTCTTTGTGGAATTACTGTATATCTGCATTGTTGTCCCTTGTTCTGAGTCCTCCAGCTCAGGTGAACATGCAACAGTGAAAGCGTCTTGTACACTGGGGGTAGGATAGGCTAGTCGTCTGGGTGTTGGGCATGTGTACGCAGTAGCGAACCGTGACCTTTGACACTGTAATAGTTTATCAAAACGCTTGATCGTCAGGCCTACTTTTTAGGTTTCCACAAACACGCAAACCTACCTACCTCTAAATGCGACATGCAACAATATCGCCAATCAGACCAAGCATAAATATTACAACATGAACATTGCTTGTGGTCTTTAACCTCTACCTCACTTGAACAGGGACGGTTTGTTCATTAGGGTGATTGGGCGACGCACTGCCAAAGGGAGAAAGAGAGAGGAGGGAATTTTCCAACTTACCAGTGTGCAATACGGTAACGGACTGTCCTGCCTCTAAATCTTAATCCAATCAGCGTCCAATGTTCCGTGGGCG
>JAODUK010003397.1:0-11462 GCA_027564635.1 Typhlichthys eigenmanni
GGAGTGACAGGGAAACAGGCCTGAAACACAAGGTAAACACAGGGCAGGGAGTGACAGGGAAACAGGCCTGAAACACACGGTAAACACAGGGCAGGGAGTGACACAGAAACAGCCCTGAAACACAAGGAAAACACAGGAAGTGACGAGACAGGGAACACGGGACTGACAAAACGTTACACAAATGATGTTATGGAACCTGCAAGTCCGATAACATAGGCGCGTTCAAATTGGCAAACAATGGCGAACATTTGCGCACACTTGCAAACGCTCTGAGGAGGTAGTTCTCAGCAAATACATATGGACGTTGGATGAAGGGTGAAATCTTAAAGCTAACCATTTGGAATGTTTCTATCAAAACGTTCAACAATTAAAGTTCAACCTTTTTTACAATTTTTTTTAATTTTTCATTCTGAGCCAGCTCCAATTTTTTTGTGATAGGAACAGCCACTGGAAACTCCTTTATTCTAACCCCAGTACTCGTATCAAATATTTGCGGCATGTACAGCTACTGTACGGCTGAAATGATACAATCCTCCAGGTGTGTGTGGCCTGGATTGGGGTGGGGGAGGGCGTAATCCGTGCATGCATGCAGTCCCCTAGTCTATCTTGTGCAATTGCCCTTGAAGGCCCTCTCACGGTTGCAGTTATTATCCGCGATATCGCACGTTGTCTGCTCCCAGTAATCCCCATCCGCTATACTCACCTGTTGTTTTCAGTTTGAAAAGGTCTTGCTCTTTTCTCTCCGCCGTTGAAAGGTCCAAAAAAATTCACCGGCCTGGCAACCGGTGATTTGTCATGGCCAGGGGACTTTCCTCTATATTACACATGGGAGAGATTGACCAGTGACACCTTAATAGAGGTTGGATGCAGGACAGGCTGAAGGTGGGGTGGGGTGGGGTGGGGTGGGTAACCCAGGCTGTGATGACAGCTGTCGTCTAGCTAGTTCCAAGGAAAGCCAGCGCAGCAGGGACAGACGTAGGCCTGTGGCTCTGTGATGGAAACAGTTATGCAGCAACAGCCAGCGCAGTGGGATACACCGCTTACCAGGGGGGCAATGTGTCTTTTTTTTGTTTCTGTTAGCTGACCACCACATTCTCCAGAAGGGTACACTCTCTCTCTATCTCTCCCTCTCTCTATCCCATTCTCAATTTCTCTCTCTCTCTCTCTTTCTCTCTATCCCTCTATCTATTCCTCTCTCTATCCCTCTCTCCATGTATTTCTGTATCTTTTTAAATATCTCTAGCTCAACCTAGACATGGGCTGTAAGGGCCTTTTGATATGTAAAACGGGTGGCGTGGTGAAAACAACACATGAAGAGTGCAGCTGTATGCACATTGGAAACAGGAAGAGAGAGAGAGAAAGCAGGACACACAACCCCTATTTGAAGTCATCGGGCGATCACAGGGTGCTGCGTTAGCGGCTTCTCCATACCTTGGATGCTTCAAATGGGCTATTATATTACTGTCTCTTGTTTTTAATGTAGATATATAAAATGCATACACATTATTCAATATTCAGTATATTCTGTTGTATTAAAAAAAATCTTAGTTACTACTGTGAGACGTGTCAGTCAATCTGCTGTTATATTATTTTATTTTTTGTCACTTAATTCCTTATTTCATTCTGAATATTTGTTGTGAGTATTGCTGGTACTGTATGCACTACAAGCTTTTTTTAATTTATTTATTTTTTAATTAAACCATTTTATATTCCTTTATTTCTGTATTTTCTACTTTTGCCTGTATTCTGTTTCTGTAAAACACTTTGAGCTGCAATTCTTATATGAAAAGTGCTATACAAATAAAATGTATTATTATTATTATTATTAGTATTATTATTATTTTTTTATTTTTTTACAAACACTAGCTATGATGTAGGCTGTACTAAGAAACCCCCATGTTATAGAACAAGCCTATAACCTCCAAAGTGATGTATGTGGTTATTATTAAGCTTATCAGAGCAGAGGTTATGTGAGCAAGTTCGTGCAGCATTTAGTTTGTGGATTAATACAATCGAAACAGGAACATTAACCCCCCCTTCCCTCCACACACACACACACACACATACACACACACAGATAAAATAGTCAAGTTGAATAGAGGATAAAATAAATAATGTTAACAACCCAATCAACACAGGACATTTAGTGGATTATGGAGGAAGAATGTTTTATTAATCACCAAAAAAAGGAGGGGAAAATGTGTATTCATGGCTTTGTATGTGGGTGGGTGGCCACACAGAAACATTGTACCAACTAATATGATTTTCCCTGCATCACATATTTAAACACAAACAATATGAGACTATGTCAATTAGGTTCATACTACACAATTGGGTCACAGTACTCTGGGGAAGAAAGTTCAAAAATGCCCGCAGGCTCGCATGCCTTGTTGGCTGACAGTTTTGTTGGTGGAGAAGGGCTCTCATAGGCAGAATACAGACTTTATTAGGCCGTTTTTCAGGATTTGGCACTGCGTGTTTCCAAAAGTAAGAAGTCAATCATTGTTGGTGCCAGATCGGGGCAGTTGCTGATCTCAACTGGATTGACTGTGTGTCTTGCCTGAACTTCCATTGAGCTACCTAGCTTTCTTCATCAAACACCTCAGTGGGTTTATCTATTATATGGGTGGCAAAAAGCCCTGGTGTGAAATGCCCATGCGATTAATTGTCTATATTTGCCTTTTGAAGCAGCACCTAGCCCTGTAGACAGCAGACAATTCGGCAGGTCAGTCATACAGTGCAATCATGGAGTGCACTTAAATTGCATAGGCCTACTCTGCAGTCTGCGCAGTGTACTGCAAAAAGCCAAGAATTTGTTGTTTAATTTAACAAAAACAAACTGCATGAATATATGTACATTTAAAATGTGAACTAAAGCACATACTAGGCACAAACTGGATATGCAAGTGTCTTTGCTAGTTTCAGACCAATGCAGATTACATTTTTACCGCCCAGCTGCCACAAATATATAAATAGCAAATGAATGCACTTGCGCTCATTTGATCGCCCGTGGACATGCTGGTCTAAACATGAGGTATGGTCTAAAGTCAATGGTATTTCACTGTTATTTTAACAGCACATTATCAAGATACAGTAGTAGCGCCTTTGACGGGTGCACAACTTCCATACGCTCTTCTTGTCACAACCACAGGAAAGTTACGCCCAAAACACACCCATGAGTAACGAAGAGGGTACAACCCTTTTGAAATGTCTTGCGCAGTGACAATTTTATCTGCTGTTAAACTAGCCAAAGTGGTTTTGGACAATTCCTAAATGCCCTTGTTCCTTGCGCTTTAGACCGTGCGTTTAGGTTATTATTGAAATAGGGTCCATATAGTTTTATGTCGTTAAAATCTGGCTCGTCTTCATCTCAGACATTTTTACGCTTACCAGTTGTGACCCTTCACTGACATAACCATCCATACCACTTGTAAGTACAAGTGGTACGGATGGATTTATTGTTGAGCCATTACACTCTTATACGTAGATTCCTAAATACAGTATGTCTTCCTCTGTTTACAACTTAGCAGCAACTCAGCAGCTGGCATTGGGACAGTTTCTAACCTCACCTGAGCTTCACACATCAACAGTGGTGTCTTCAACGTGGAAGACACCACTTGAACCCCTAATGAATAAGCTCCACTCACTTCCCTGTTGTCATTGTGTGCGAGTTCTGGGGATTTATGATCAGAAGAAAATAAATGTATTGATAGCGTTGCTTTTTGCACTTGTTAATTATTCATGCATGTTGGTCAGGGTTGCTGATGGTGTGTAGTTTATGTAATGAATAATATGCTAATTAATTACTATATAGCTCAGACCAGAGGGCTGCATTTCTATTCAAAGTATACTCTGAGAAATAAATAATATAGAGATTAAAATAGCTGTATTTCAGTAACATCATTAGAGATTCATGAATGGGGGCTAACCCTCTAAGGGAGGTCTGGAGGGCATGCTTCCCCAAAATGTCAATTCATCATGTATTTTTATAATAATTGATAAAAAATATTATTATTTTGTAAGTATAGTTTGTGTAAGACATGTATAATGATAATAATAAGTAAAGACATTAAGTCCACTCTGTCCTAGATGCAAGTGATGTATCTTAAGTTTGTAAATTATACAAGTTTTTTCAGTGGCTCTTTGGTATGAACAAAGGGAACCTATTCTACTTGATGAGAGCTGTTCTTTGTGACCAAATTGCACTACCTTACCTAGATCACTCTCCTTTATGGGACATTAGATAACCCACAACTAGTCACAAGAGGTATAGTATTTTGCAATCCAGGAAAGGCAACATTTTTTACATGACAAATTTCATACAAGGTACATTCAAAGTTGTAACTTCACTGGCAAAGCAGCAGGAAATGGCATCACCTTGTGTAATTTGTAGCTCAGTAATATTACCGTAGGTAGGTCTATCAATGCAAGTATTTTAGTGCTGCTACACCATGTTCATACAGTACATCCATCCATCCATCCATGCAAAATGAAATTATATTGGTGTAATGTCTTAATATGAATCTTACCTTATGAATATCCTAGCGATTCTTTTTATTATAAACCTAGCAATGAACCATTCTTTTGAAAGTCTCTCAGAAAGGAGCAAAACCATAATATCTAGCTCCCTTCAAATACTGTAGCTGTTATTCCCATTACTACTCTTTTCCCATCCAAACAACGACAACGAAAGGTACAACGATTGTACTATAGGTAGCCAAAATATATTTTTGAACAGCATGTACATATGAGAACACAGAGTGCTGATGACCTGAAATGACTTAACAAAGATGTTGACGTTTTAAGAATATGTTCCACATTTGGAAGAAGTGCACGTTGGTTTGCTTTTTCCTCTTCGGTTTGTTTTTCTTTTTTTGCACTTGGCAATTAAAATTGTTTTGATTTTTCTTCTGTTTTGGGCTTTTATTTTGACCTCGTTCACGTTTCATTGTTGCTCTCACACTGCTTTCTAATTTACCTGTAAAAACGTGACTTTTGTTTTACATTTCCCGGTCTCTTGTCTCTGAAACTCGAAGGCGCTTTTGTGCAGCCGTCGAGCAAGGAGCCGCTTTGGCTCTACAGCCTATCCCTCAAGTGGTCTCTCTGTCCTCCTTCCATTGTGCATGCATCTCTCAACGGTCCTCATTTGTCATATCATTATGAATTCCAGATGTTAGCGGTCCATTGGCGTATCTGGTTGAAAGATGCCGGTCCTTTGTGCGACGACTCTGAGGCGGGCTTGTACTGCTGTGTGTGTGAGTCAGAGATAAGACGCAAGAGAGAAAGATTGAAGTTTGGGCCTGTAAATAAGTCATTTAGCATAATGGGGGCTTCCTATGCATTGTGGTGGACTGGAATTGGTAGACAGAAACACAGACACAAGCGTGAAATCCTCTGTTTGTTTGATGAGGATTTTTTTCCTTTGTTAGCTGTCTTCTGGCTACTTACTATAAGGCCTAGCCTACCCACACCATATCCTAACCTTAACCTAATTCAACTTGAACCTGTAATAATGCTATATGTATAGCAATGTCTGAACTGAACCTAACCGGGACACAAGAAAACAACAGGAAAATAATAAGACTGATAATTGCGGATAATTGTCCTAATTTCAGCTATGAAAATATGTTTTCTGATTAAAGCTCTTTCTTTCACACAATGCCACACACACGCACACACACAATAAACTATTAGTTCAAAAGATATCTGGGAGCCCATCAGATGTACTGCACAGTGCTGGGATTTGATTAGTGAGTGACAGGTTTGACTCAGCCTTTGTAAACCTGATCTAATTTTCCCTTTACTCTGCAGGACACAAGTACGAGATATGAATTTGTGTGTGTGTAGTGAGAGAGAGAGAGAGAGCGAGAGAGAGAGAGAGAGAGAGAGAGAGAGAGAGAAAGAGCTGTGTCCATACATTAATCTATGGTATAATTTTATACAGTAGAAAGAGGGCTACTATTTTGTCTTTAAAAGCAACATATTGGTGTATTTGTCTGCATGATCATAAATGCACACAATCACGTGAGAAGTGATTGCATTGCAATTGCAACACTGAAAGCACGCAGAAAAGCATCTTTCTTTTTTCAGAAGGAAGAACTAATGTTAGCTTATAACTATTCCTTGTTGTGCCCCTCTGAAACTTTCGCAAACACCCCTCTGTGTAAAAACAGCAGGCATAGGGTGCCTGTAGATTCTCCCTCTTCAGTCAGGACCTTGCATCAAAGCATATCTTTATTAACAGACTGAAAGCAAACGCCGGCCTGTATGGGCTCTCTTCTGGAGAGAAAAACCCCCGCCCGCCCACGCATACATGCTGGCACAGAGCAGGGAGGCAGCACAAAGCGGCCCGTAGCTCCAGCGGACACACAGAACAGAGCTGGCAGCTACACCATGGTGTGGTTGCAGGGTTTTAGGTGGTGCTGGCGTCATGCAGGAGATGTACAGTATCAGCAAGCTCTTTGCAGTTACAGCATGGTGCAAATAAAGTGTGCAGCTTTATAGTGTGCGTGTGTGTGCGTGTGTGGGGGCGCTAGCGTTGGCTTTGACTAGTATGTGACCTGCCTGTCAGACTCATTGTTGACACTTTATTCCCTATAGCAGAGGTCTTCAACAGGGGGTCCGAGACCCCTAGGGGGTCCTCAGAGGTACTGCAGGAAGTCTTCCAACATTTTTTGATCCCAAACTTATTTTCTTCCAAAAATCAAAATGTCAGAATATATACATTATCAAATACAACCTGTGCTATAAATATATACTGTCAATCTGTCAATTATTTTATTGGCTTAGTTAGTGGCCTACTTTTATCACTGTAGGTTGCTATACACATTATTGTTGGCCGGACAACTAAATATGTAGTATTTCATAAGATACATTTTCTGCTTTAGGAGATAATGATTCAGTGTCATCCACTAACTTTGGTTAGTGTGTAAAACCTACAGGACACCCCATCTTTTTTAGATTACAACTTCAGGGTCACCTTTTTACTTTGCTCTTCAAAATAACTTTGCTTCATCAACAGGTTTTATGCAAAACAGAATATCTGCAGCACTGTATAGCCAGCCCCGCAGCCCAGTCGGTTCACATAGTGTAAGCATGCATAATGGTTCAGTATTCATAAATATTGCTATGAAATCCCTTGGTTGAAATTAAGTACATTAAACCATCTGCATCAAAATTTATTTCCTGTGCGTGTGTGTGTCCATGGGTTTGGCCACAGTGCCTGTTTAGCCTTTTGTGGTTTACTCGATAACATTTTCTGCTGAAGTCATGCACGCTTGCTGAATGTTGCTGTAAGTCGTTGAGGCTGATCCCTTGCCTTGACGATCCACATCTTGCCCCATTGCTAAACACCGCAGGCCTCTCTGCCGAAGCAGTGGCAAAAGGCTAACGGACTGTACCGGCTGCTTGTGAAATAGCAGAGGGCTTCTCTTCAGAGGGAACTGAACGTCCGGCAGGCTATCACATGCCTGTGGCAGAGAAATGACTAAAATGAGGTGAACACAAGAGATTGAATAAGCAAGAAATAACAAGGAAAGGATGGGAGGGAGAAAGGAGGTCAAGATTGGCTGGACAAAAGATGAGTGTGTGTGTGTGTAGATAGTAAATTGACTGCATTTACATAGTGCTTTTCCAGCCTTCAGGCCACTCAAAGCGCTGTACAGTATCGCTTCACATTCATCCATTCACAGACATGGTGATGGCTGCCATTCAAGGCACCATCTGACCATTGGGAGCAGGTAGGGTTAGGTGTCTTGCTCAGGGACACCTCGAGACTTTGTGAGGAGTTAGCAGGGTTCGAACCAGCGCCACTGTCACCGGTGTGTGTGTGTGTGTGGGCGGGGGGGTGAGTGGGCTGGAGCGGGGACAGATGTGTGTACTGTACATGTAATTGCTGTGGTTGTGTACTTCTACGGTAAGGGCAGAATTCGATTCAGCCATATGGTTAAGTGCAGAGAGCGGGACAGGTTGTGCTGAGAACAAGCTAGTCCCATCATGTTGTGTTGTTTGGCACAGCGCCAAATGTTTAGCACGTTAAGAACTGGCATACGGACAAAACACGTTAACCTCCCCATTGAAGATGTTTCTGCAGAGTTACAGGGATAATGCACATTGAATTTGTAGGCAACGGTAATTTGTCTTAAGGTAATACATTTCCACAATTATTAGGTGTACCTACTGTACCCTTTACGATTCATTGTTTGGCACCAAAGATGTCAAAGCCATAGATATTTCCTATTCCTACTGTATGTCAAACCAGTTAAATCAATACAAGGAAGACCATGTCCTGAATTAACTTATAAAAAACTATTAAATTATGAAAATAAATCTGGAGATTTAAAGTGGTTTAGTTTATTTTCCAATGTCATACTGTAAATATTATGTGAAAACATTTATGTTGTTTTGTTTTTGACAATTACCAATGTATCATTATGGCTTAGTTTTGTGGTCTTTTGTAGAAGAAACTGTGATCTGAAAGGTAATTTAGTTTGTTTTTAGTTGGTTTGGGCTATATCAATGTATGATAAACAACTCATGTCTGCTCTGCAAAATCACCTCAAGCTACTGAAACATTTGCAAAAAACATATAGGCTATGTTCAGATTTCCAGCCCAAATTACAAAACATGGCAAAGTATACCAGATATATCCGTCACTGAGGTTGTCTGGTGTGGCAGAGTAGAGGAGCTCTTCACTGTGACTTGACAGCATGATTATTTGGAGGGTGAGAGGACGCACCTCCATTTGTCCTACGTCTGCACTGGAAAGCTTTGTCACCACCAGCTTAACTGTAGTTTCTACCGCCTATCATCTCCCACCTATGCAGATAGGCTGGAGATGTCCGGACACACAAATATGATCTGAGCACTTGCAAATAAATAGTGGGGTCGTCTCAAACGATCTGATATGAAAAACAAATCCTGTTTGCCTGCAGCCTGAACATATAGCATTCAAAGACTTTTGTCAACACAGTCTGATTTCTAATCGTCGTCTGTCCTCACCAGGGCTACTGCTCTCCGACTAGAGTTTTTAACCGTTGAATCTTTTCACTCCCCTTGCGCTTTATTTAACATTTCCTACTAGACATTCCTTGCTCTGCAGAGGGACATCACGCGTAACGTCTAAGCACTGACACGCTGGTGATCGGATTGTAATTGCCCCATGCGCATGTGTGTTTATACGCCTTTGAGTCTGCGTGTGCCAGTTTGCGGAAACAGCCTCACACCGCGACACTGTCGGTGGCGTGCCGTGAAAATAAGCCCTACCGTATCTGTGTCTAAACGCATGCGGAGTGGTCTTGATTCAATTATTTTATCCCAGTTGGAGAAAGCCAAACAAACAAACAATTCAGTCTTTTGAACCCATTTTGTGTGGGGAGATGCCTTTGGGGTCAATACGATAGAGAATCTAATAACAGGCACCAGGAGACCATGACTGTGTTCATTTAGCCATGTGAATTCAAAAGATAAAGCTCTGTTGTTGATTTTTGATCAACAACATTTTTGATCAACAACATGATTGATGCAGGGGTTAAAGGATGGTCTCTCGTGTAGATATTCAAATGCCTTCAGGAAAAGTAAGAATAATTAGCTGTTTTGTTCCTAGGCTCATTCTTTTTCTGATGAGACAATTTAGGTTTTTTGACAGGGTATGATTATGTGAATTAGTGCTAGAGACACACACAGAGAAAAGGTTGAAGAGAGAACTTATGAGAACAGTGTGAAATTGGATGGGTGAATTAATAAATAAGAATGATAGACAGATAGACAAAACAAAAATGGACAGATAACGGGCAAGGAATATATACAAAAGTGGAGAACGTTGGATAACTCTTTACATAGAGTTGAAAAGGGGAGAACAATAAAGCCAAACTCAGTATGCTACTCGTCCCATATATCCCATACTATGTATTTAGTTGATTGTTATTGCCACCGCTTCACAAAAGAACCCGGGATAAAAAGAAGCACGACTAATTGCCCAATTTCTTCCTCTAAAAGAACCCCATCTCTTCATCAAAGTGACTTTATTGTATGTGTGTGTGGGCTCACAATGGCATATACATCCTGAGACTTTTGAGAGTTCAAAAATGTGTCCTTAGAAACTTTCTGTCTGACTGATTTGTGGATACCTATGCAATGTCAATAATTAATTTTTCTCTGTCTGCTGTGAGCTTTATGAATAATGCAGTTGTCTATATAGCTTAGCCATTTCAGAAATTGTATTACTGGAAAGTTTTGGCCGTCTCATACCAAGCTAGGCCAACCTTATCTAAAAAAAAATGAACATTGGCAGGGCACTTTTCACGTCAACGACACCTCAGATAGTCAATCATGTTTTCATGCGGAACGAATATTCAGAGCAGGAAACAATCAAATTGAAACTTTATTTATTCATTTAAAGAACTTACACATTTTAATTTATAAAGTGGTTTATCCTCTCCTTCAGCTCCATGAGAGTGAATTCATATAACAATAGACCCAAAATAGTTTTTTGCTTTCAGGAGGGATGCAAGGCGTATCAGCATCGTGGCATAAACTATCCTTTGTTCTCTCACACACACACGCACACACGCACACACTATACACTGAATTCAACAAAAGAAAAATACAATTTACATGCAAAAGTGAGTCATTAACAATTGGGTTTCCTGTGTGTAAGTATTAGTTGCTGCATGACACAAACCTTTAAATCAAATGCAGTTTTTTGTTTCAGCCATTTCAGTAGCTGTGCAACTGGGTATGTTTTCAAAGCGCTTTGAAATACAATAGAATCAACCTGATATTTGAAGAATAACATGCTGCTTAGTGTTTTGTGTCGTGGTTCTACCATAATTGGTCACTGTTTCTTCATTACTGAGTTTAAATATATTTACAATCACACCACGATGTTTATTGCAGTGCATTATTCTCGTATCTGCATACTGAGTTTGTACGGACAATACTTATTCGCTGCTGCAGGTACCTAATTAAAGAAAACAAACATTGAATGATCTACAGTCTTTAGTATGCAACTTTAAGATTAGATAGCTAAAATGAATTATATAGCAGTTGCAGCATAGATGGCAATGTAAACATTACCTCAGACTGGGTAGTACATATCCCTAGTTGTTTTCCTTGTGCAATGGTAAATGGACTGCATGTACTATAGAGCTTTTCCTTCTGGCCACTGAAAGCACTGCACATTATTGCCTGACGTTCACCTGTTCACACACACACATTCATACACAGGGTGAGCCATGTAAGGAGACACCTGACCACTGGGAGCAGTTAGGGTTAGGTGTGTTGCTCAGGGACACCTCGACACTTGGTGAGTTAGCAGGGTTCGAACAGGTGACTTCTGGATCGGCTGTCACCCCGCTCTACCCACTGCCACTGTCACCCTTGTGTAAGTGTAACGGTGGCCAGCAGGTAGCTGTGTGGTGTTAATCCTCACTCTCCGACACCTCATAGGACGCTCTGGCGAC
>JAODUK010003398.1:0-11461 GCA_027564635.1 Typhlichthys eigenmanni
CCCAGTAGAACTATGGAGTCCCCTACTGGAGCCCCATACAGGACTCCATTCAGGGTCTCCAAGAAGGCCGAATACTCAGAACTGCTGTTTGGTGCATATGCACAGACAACAGTCAGTTTTCCCCCCACACCACGCGTAGGCGCTGGGAGGCGACCCTCTCGTCTACCGGGGTAAACTCCAACGTCGCGGCGCTCAGTCGGGGACTTGTGAGTATCTCCACACCCGCCCGGCGCCTCACACCCTGGGCAACTCCAGAGTATAATAGAGTCCATCCCCTTTCCAGGAGTACGGTTCCAGAACCAAGACTGTGCGTAAAGGTAAGCCCCACCAGATCTAAATGGTAGCGCTCCACCTCCCGCACAAGTTCTGGCTCCTTCCCCCACAACGAGGTGACGTTCCACGTCTCCAGAGCCAGCTTCTGCTGCTCAGGTCTGGTCCGTCAAGGCCCCTGACTTTCACTGCCACCCATGTGACAGCGCACCCCTTACGGTTCCTCCCACGAGTGGTGGTCCCATAGGATGGAGAGGGAGGCGCCACGTTGCTTCTTCGGGCTGTGCCCGGCTGGGATGCGTGGCAAACCCAGCCACCAGGAGCTTGCCGGCGAGCCCTCATTTTCAACACCAAACAATGCATATTATGCTTATACTTGAAAATGCTAAAAAAAGTTCCAGTGTCCACATAAAGAGAGCAGACATTTACTTTATCTATATGGAACATATGCATTCAACTGCTATACCAGGTGTGTCTAGGCATATTGGGAACTGAATTGTTAATACAGACGATGCATTTTTCACATTATATTATTTCATCATTTATAATCATAAGGTAGTGAGTTAATTCCTGGGGTGGGTTTTTTTTTTCACACGACACTTTTCCCACTTTTATTCCTTTGGTGAACTGTGGGGGGAAGAGCGAAGAGAAAACACCCTGCTGTGTTCCCCAGGGACGTCTCCGGGTGTCCTGGGGTGTGTTGACCATTGTTAAATAGTGGTTCATTAAAACACAATACATTCCTTCTTTCCGGAGAGCAACAATAATTACAATTGCACCGTTTCCATCTACAGCAACCAATGTAAAAAAAAAATACTGTCTACTGTATCTGTAATGTAGGCTACTGTAAACGGTAATTTTTCAGCAATGGCGGCCCTGACTCGAGGGGGAAGGGATTACCAACTGGATGTTTTCCTACTGAACAGGTAAACGTCTTATTCTTATTTGGATGTGTCGAAACTAAGCCATGTAGACTTTTTTGGCAGAGAAAAGTTACATACACAGCTATACGTACGGTACTAATAATATCCCCAGTATACGGTAGGTACCACCGTCCCAGTAACAGCCCTACATAATGTAATATAACAGTACGGTACCGGGTAGTCTAGCTTGTGTAGCTAGTAGTGGTGTAATATAAAATGATAATGTACTGAGAGTATATAATAAAGAGTATTCAACCATTGTAACATTATATTGGAAACAACAGGCTAATGTTATTATGGGTCGATATTCAGCCCAATGAACGACTGCAAAATAGGCTAGCTAATGTTGCACATAAGTGGCTAAGCTAAGCTAACTAGAACACCGGAACTGCCAGAAAGATATTGCTATGTAGACATCGGGCAAAAGTAAAAAAAGATCATGTCAGTGAAAAATTAGCTCACAGTGAGTAAAAATGTATGAATAATATATCTAAAGTATAAAAACGGTATCGCTATCTGTACCGGACAATTTTGCAGACTGAAAATCAGCAATCCGTATCGGCCAAAAATAATTCAGGTCAGTGCATCCCTAAATATAAATTATCCCAGGTACACAATTTATTACCTTGACGTCGTGTATGGAGCCTGTGGCAAATGCAAAGTGATGTATCCTACGTGACTATTGACCACTATCGGCACTATCAGTCGGCAAAGCGATAATTTGGTCGACCCCTAATTTAAATAATTCTCTTCCCATACCGACACCAACAAAATGCACGAAGATGGCTAGATAATATGTAGCAAAAACATAGTGGAAAGTATCTGTTGCATTCAGAATGGTGTCCTATCAATATCACAATTGTTGTATAATCAATATAATAGTTACTGTTCCTCAACACACTTAAACTAATAAGACCCAAATTTTTGTGAAAATACGAATGTACAACTGTAAATTCAGCACGAAACAATATACACAAAGCAATGGATTCCGAGAAAGGGGTCGGTGCATAGTGTAGTCAATACAATTCTTTTGAGAGAACAAGAGATTATTTTACTAAAGCGTTTATTTGCTCAGTAACGTTCAGGGATCTGAAAAGGAAACATATTTCTTTTCTGGTATGAATATAAATAAATGGTATTGTTTTACACTGTCTCATTGGCTGTCTCATTGTGCATTCTCATCATTGGCTGCCTTAATGATTATAGCTACTGCCTGCTCTATCATTTCTAATGACAGAGCAGGCATGTTATGCATGGATGCTGTTGGCTATGTGAGAAATATCTATGTATTTTTCAAAATTGGATACATTTTCAAGCATTTACCCTTTTCATCCTTTTCATCCTTCTGCCGCCAAGGAAGGTAGAAAACTGTTTTAACTACAACAATGACTTTGGTACATATATAGCTTGTTATGCTTTTCAAAGTTCTGCATTAGCCTAGCAAAACTGGGGTTGAACAACAAACTATTTTGATTGGGCATATCAAGTAGAGCCTGGCCTGACATTATGGCCTTACCAGAGAGGACCCTCTGATGCAGTGCCAACCCTTCCAAATTATTCCATGCTTGTAAGGATAGTAATGAAAACTACGCATGCCAACCAGCAAAAATGGTTAGTGAATGAAGCAGGCTCGGGCAGGCTATGCACTGATTACATTTACCGAGCTGAGCCCAGCCTGTGAACATTAGAGAGAGTGAGCATGGTATAGTATATTACATCTTGCAAATGAAGAACCCCAACAGAAAATAATATTTACAGGATTTGACATACAATAAAATATACATTTCTTTCAAAATCCCATTATGCCTGCATGGAAGAATAGCGTTTTATCCATGTGCCCGTTGTTTTTAGGAGCAAATTGCAACAAATTACGCCTAAAACAAAGCTGTTCCAAGTTACTTCAGTGTGCAGAATTTAATCATTGTGCTGGTTAATTTAAGATTAGGGCTGAACGATTTGACCTAAAATCAAAATCATGATAAACAATGTATCTCAATAATGATTTTTTTAGCCTTCGTTTTGCTTGTGTGATTTCTGCTCCATGGTGCTTCCATTCAGCCAACTAGACGGGGCGGAGTTACGTGAATACACCATAGAACTATAAATAACAAATACACATGCGGTAGTATTAACAGCAGCTTTTGTAAAAATGTATTGTTTGCAAAAGCATTATACTTAAGTGCATTGCTAGCAATGGGCTAAAACTTTAAATAATTAAAGATACATTGAGTCATAATTATTAACGTAAGGAAAAATATATTGAGAGGCAAACGTTGACTTACCCTGATGTATTATCCTGTAGTAGGAAGTCTATGTTTATCATTCACGTATGCATTTGGAATTGGTGAGCGTTTTCTTTTCTCTACTCCACCTACTAATTGTAGACATTTTTGTCTGTGATATTTTAGAACCATTATTCCAGAAATTGTATTTCTGTAGGAATGTCTCATTAAAAGATTTGACTTGACATCGCTATAGCTTAGAAGTTACTATGACGGGAGGCAGCTAAAGTGATCTATTTGCTTCAAACTTGGAAGAAAGAAGGAGCTATCTGGAAAGTTGTAAAAGACCCATGAGAAGTAGATAATATTAACAGTAGGTGTTAGAAAGCCCACCTTGCTATATAATAAGATCATTAAGTTGCCTGTCACGCATTGAGTCTTTTCTGCTCTGATAAAAGTGTGTGACCTGAGCTGCCGGGTTGCGAGCCATTTACATGAAGTGTAGTTTTGATTTATGTCTGTCGTGGTTGATACTAATGGTGGTCATAACAGCAGTGTTTCTCAGTAGATGCTGCTCGTTTATTGGACTGGGTGCCTGGGATTGTCACGATTTCAAGATTAGGTTTAGGCGTATCTGTAAAACACGCATCCTCCTATTTATGTTGTGCTTCATTGAACAAGATATAAAAATGTTTTTTTTTTAAAACGACATAGGAAAATGACGTTGGTTAGATGTTCTGAGTTTTTGTTCTGATTACTTTTAGGTAAATCGTCCAGCCCTATACATATGATACATTCCCTTGTTGGATAAAACATTTAAATAGAATTTAAATGTACCTGGAGACCTCCTCCCAGGTCCTTTTTAGGCGGTGGATGGCATTACACTGCAGGGCAGACAGGATGGCGCGTAATGACGAGAAGTTCTTCAGGATACGACACTCCTGAGCAGTCAGCATAGATGCATCAGATCTATTTGTTTTACAACATTCACCTGTCTTTCAAATTATAGTATTACATAGGTACTATGCAAACGGTTTTGATTTTGAACATACAACTCCCTCGAAATGTTTTTTTTTTTTCTTCAGAATGCTTTGTTCATTATAGCCAGACACGTTAGATGATTTGTTTCACAGAAGCCCAAACTTTTTGAAAAGGGCAGGCACTTGGCAGGCGATTGGATGAACTGATGGTGATTGCCAATCACCGTCAGTTAACATCACACCTATATGCTCAGAACCATTGTAGTTCAGACTGAATGATTTCCAGTTTGTCCAGACCGACATTGCAGCAAAGTCATTCTGATGGTTCATTAGAGTGGCTGATGAAACATTAATGAATATTGCTATTCCTATTTCCTGTGTTTACAACATTAATTAAAGGGACTCCAAAATGGTATAGGAATTCCTCAGCCTCGTGAGACCATCTTGGTCTTGAGAGCTCCAATTTGATTTTACATGAGTATCAGTAAAGAATCCCTCATTGGGCTTATGTCATAGAAGCAGTGCTAATACATTTCAATAAAACTTCCTTACACACCATTAGACCTCCTCCCTTTATCTCGCCCCAATAAGAATGTTTAAATTCAGCCAGTGCGCCTGTAGAAACTGAATGACATACGCTGTTGTCATCATCTGCTATAAGTGACCTAATTGTGCTGTACAGGTTCGACGAATGCTTTTGCTTTGAGGAGTTCCATACTAATTCTCATAACAATATTACATAGGAACTTGCGAGATCAGAATCGTCTCACAAAGCTACGGAATTCACACAACATTTTGGAGACCTTTAATGTTACATCACAGTTAAACCGTTTAGTAAGTCTAAACCCTAAACTCTCCACGGCAATGGAAAGCTTACCCGAGCCACTTCTATCCAATGCTCCAGCAGACGAGCTCTCTGTGTGGGCCTCAGGGTGGGGCTGCTCAGGCAGGTGGCTATCACACAGTTTGTGACAGAGTTGAATTGGGCCACAGTAGCTCGGATAGTAGGAGCTAGATTTTCTTTACCCTTCTTATCCCGTTGGGACCAAATCCCACCAAGACAGTGGTATGGGACCACTTTCTTGAAAAGATCCTGTATGGGGTTAATTAGAAAACAATGTTTTAATATCAGAAAGTAATTTATTAAAATATGTATTTCCTTCTCAATGTCTTCTTTCAATTAGTGTTATAATAATAAGTATATACACTGTATATTACCGACATACATATGGACATTATTAAAAAATTCAGGCTAATGAATTAATGTTAATACATTCTTAAATGCTTCCATATTTTATAAAGAGAAGCTGAAAAGAGCTGAGACAGTAAACCACAGGCCTACTTGAAAAAAAAATTGCTCTGAAAGTTTTAACTGAATGCCAAGGTGCCCTGAAACAAGGCATGACCCTTTATGCTTTAAAGTGCACCACCAGAAAGGGAGCATGCTGTATTATTAAACCAACCCTTCCTGAATAAATGTATTTAATTAACACCACTGGGTGTCAGGGAATCTAAGGGGAAATGTCTTACAGCATCCATCAGGGTGAACTGCTCCGCCACCATGATGGGGTCAAACGACAGGAAGCTGAAGGCAGGAAATTCGTCCTCAAATCCACTCTCTTCCTGCGTGGCAAATGGACAGCCAATGTGTTCCCCTGCCAGAGAAACACACTCAGTGTTTTGTCATATCCTCACGCACCAAAAAATCTCCCCATCCAAGTGGGGACACAACATGGACTCGAGACAGATTAGGCAGACTTTGAAATGTGGTTTATACAGTATTGAACATATCAACAATTTGATAAAATATTTCTAAAGGTGCTATTGACGTGTAATTTTCACCAGATGTTGTTATCAACAACATATACAATAATGGTCTTTATTATTTTCATGGCTTTTACCTAGTTTTCTGTTGTTTCTTATTTCTTTTTCTTTAATTTCATTTGTTCCCTTCATCCTTTGTTTTTCAAGTGTTTTTAACTGTAAAGCACGTTGAGTTGCACATTGTGTATGAAAGGTGCTATACAAATAACTATTATTATTATTATTATTATTATTATTAAGAATGTCTTGGTACATTTGTCCATTCACTTTCCTTCAATTCAACATCACACGTGAAACGGGCATGGCCCCGCGGAACCAGAGACTCGCAGGCACAAGAGGGAATCCTTCGTCCTTCTAAATGCAAAACCGGCAGGAAGCGAAGCCGATCCGTGGATTCGCAGAGCTACTTGCTCCGTGTTTAATTATTATTTTTTTTATTAACAAAAATAAGATAAAATGTACATTAAATGTGAGATAGGGAAAGTTTCAAAATATACAATTCACAGTTAGTATATCATACATAAAAACCAAATATAATAAAAAAAAAAAAAAAAAGAAGAAAAAAAGAAAGCAGCCAGAGACCCAAAAACTGTTTACATATTAAAAAGATTTAAGTAGGACAGATGTTGGATACATTTTGCTGCTGATATTCCCTCTAAACCAGACACATTCTATATACACCTTTAAATCGTGCATGAAGATATTAAAGATAGGTTTATTCTTCATAAACTTGGATTTGTGTAGTAAGTAAAATGAACAAGTTAACTAAGTATTAAATAGAGGGATTGGAGTCTGAAACATTAAAGAAGATTTCAAGAGTAGAAATTAATATTAGTGTTAAATTGTCCATTTAAAAAAAGTTGCAATATTTGCCAAAAGGAGGATCTATGTGGCCAGTTAAAGTGAAAATAAGTGATCAATAGTTTCTGTTTCCAGAGAACAAAAGCTACATTTTGGGTTTACAGTGGGGATTTATTTAGAGATATAACACTGGTGAACAAATATTTACAAAAGTCATATTACTGAAATAAAATGTCTTATCAATTTTTTATGTGCTCAACACAAATATGACAATCAAATTGCAAAATTGGTTCTAGTTTTTTTGTAATCTGCAATAAATGTATGTACTATTATGGTCTATACTATTAGTCTGAGTAAGAGTATAGAACTTTTTTTTAAACTAATTTGTCAGATATTGAACATTTTGAGGGCTACTGCCAGAATAATAGTGTCAGTTATTCTTATCATTTACTGCAGTATGTTACAGGACGAAACGGAAGATTATTGATCATAATCAAATGCACACCAGACTTAAAGCGATACTACCCAGCATCCTATATCCCTTGTTTGACCATTAGATGGCAGCACATATTTGTAAACAATTAAAACAACACCTATCCCATGCTTGTGACATTTACCATTTACCATTTGTGACAGACAAGTTGTATAAGACTTGAATAAGAGCCAATGTTATCAGTACATCTAATTAGCTCAACTGTTAGAGGATTGCCCCTTTTAATACTGAGCTCAAAAATTTTTAGCACAGTGGACTGATTTATGTCGATAATTATTTTATAGAAATTATTAACACTTTACAAATTAATAAATAAATAAGGATAAACTTTTACTTTAAAGACATTGGGAGAATATGATTCACTTGAGTCTTACTCAAGCTGGTGCGTGTCCAAAGACCGGAAGATCAGATCCTTTGATTGTTTACACGAGAGTTGCCAAAGGGTAACATTTACCCGTGTGCCTAGATACTGTGTCATTGTATTAATTGTCTTCAAAAATGAGTTTGTTTAATCGTTTGTGTTTTGGTGCTGTAGTTTAATAGTTATGGTCTATGAACACGCAAGTACAGTTTATGAAAGATCCCATTCGTTAGGCCTGTCGGCTAACTTAAGCTAATGCTACGGGCACTTCGCTGTAGACGGCAACAGCTGTTCGTCTATGCCAGTAGTAATTGTAGCATAAAATGCAGTTCTGTATGAATCTCCCGCATACTTCAGTCATGATCACAAATGTGTCCGTGGTCGTCTCCTCCTTATCATAAGCAGAAAGACCAGCCCATCTCCCGGAAACGGTTAGGACTCGACAGCAGGGACATGCTGTCAGAGTCCATTTTAAAGTCTTAGTTATCACATATAGAGCCTTGCACGGTCAAGGTCCCCCATACATCCTGGACTTGCTACACACACACACATCTGGGCGGTCTCTGAGGTCTTCAGGTCAGGGCCTTTTAACTGTTCCAAGAGCTCGGTTTAAAACTAGAGGTGACCGCTCTTTTGGCACAGTGGCTCCCAGGCTATGGAACGCTCTCCCTCTCGCCTTAAAATCTATGGATACCGTGGACACTTTTAAAACACACCATAAGACGCATCTTTTTAGACAAGCTTAACATTAGCATTTTATTTGATGATGTTTGCTGCTTTTATATCTGCTTTGCTTTCTTACTTTATTATGTGTATTTTCTTTGTTGGTAATTTCTTTGGCTTGACTGTGAAGCACTTTGTGATTTCTTGTCTGTGAAAATGTGCTATATACATAAAATGTGCTTACTTACTTAATATGTGCATAGTCTGTTACCTACTCCCTTCTGCAGAAATCTGGCATTTCGTCATATTTTAATTTCCCAACATGGTGATGTAGGTCATAAACATTGTTTCTATTGTCTTAATCGCCAATTCGCGGTTCTGCTTGGCTCTTTTCGGCAAAAATAATCATTGCCTACCCTGGACTGCAGCCTTCACAAACCATTATTGACTGTTGACTGATGCATAGTCCGCGTTACTATCCTTACACAAGCATTACATTATTTGGCAGGAAAGGCACCCTGTCACTATTTTACCCCGGTATCTCTGTGGATCTCTGTGGAGGGCTGAGCTTCATGGGGGCATGGTAATGCCGCTCCCCGTCAATCAATCAACTAGGCAGGTAGGCTAATATAGAATGTTGAAAAGCATAGCAAGCTATCACGAGTCACGTACCAAAGTAATTGTCATAGTTTAAAAGGGTTTCCACATTATCATTTCAAAATTCTGACAAAAGGGTGACTAACACTTGATCTTCAATTAGGTACAACAGTGTAATAGGGGCAGAACAGTATGTGTTTCCAAAAGGAATGGTAGGCCAAATGTAGTCCTATGTACGGTAACATCCGAATGAAGCTAGCAAATTATACAGTACCGGTAGGCCTATATTACTGTTAGGGATTACAGTTAGTAGCCTACGGTACACCTTTTCCTGCTTGCTGTTTTTGTCCTTTCTTACACCATGTGGTCAAGAGTGATTTAAATTTAAGAATAGAATACATTTTAGAATAATCTGCCTCCTGATGACGGTGTGGGGCCTTTTAAAATATGGAAAATACCTTGACAACTTGTGTAAATTAGAGGACACTATCATATCGTACCGGAAGGGCAGTACCGTATTTCACAAAACTCTCTATCAACAAGGAGGAAGTTTAGACCTACAGAAGCTGTATGAAGATATTCGTTCAGAAGGATGCAAATTAATTTTCGTTTTATAAAGTACATTTACAAATATTCATTGTACTTTTCTGCTTGGGCTGTGGTCTTTCTGTGTTTGGAAAAGTGCTGTAGGCTAGAGCTTGAAACAATTCTTTCCAAGCCCGAACCAATCCCGCACGTGTATGGCTTCCAACACGCCCTACGTCATGTGTGGTGGATGTGAAAGCATTGAGTGGCCGCGATCAGCTAGGGAAGCCGCGTCAGAGCCGTAACGCGTCGCACACGCTCCGCACATGCACCCAGTGGATTTCCGGGGTTAGACTCTCAAACTGTTCTGGGGGAGAACCCCCAGACCCCCCCCGCATAATGCTTGGTTGGAAACTGCATGCCCGCACAGTGACAGCGTTTAGAAATTTATTCAACCATTGGTCGAACCAGAAACATTACATCTCACTGTTATTTCCCCAGTATGCATCCCTAGCATTCAACTATTGATAAATACTACAATTGATAATACAACTGGCCTACTAGTAGCATATGGGTCTCGCTCTTTGTTTTCTGTATCTCGTTGGCTCATAAGGTTAACCATTGCGCTAGCAATATTAAGGTTACCGATTCAAACCCCACCAGTTACATTTAAGATTCTTGGCCCAGTGGACTGATTTATGTTGTTAATTATCTTATAGAAATTCAGTATGATTCAGTGTCCCTGTCATCGTATATTGCAGACTGACACCTTCTAAACTCTCAGCAAAGCATTTTGGGGATGATGAAATATTGATATCCATGGACAGCACTTGAACCACTCTCGCAAAGATAGCCTACTAATCCAAGTTGTTCATTTTATGTTTTTAATAAACGCTGACCTGCTGACTTTATTTGTGTTACTTTATTTATATAGGCTAGCTTTTTCCCTATTAAGCGTGCATTTTCTTCTTGGCTTCCCACCCTGCCCCCAATGCTTAACCGCAATAGACATGTTAATTCAACAGGCTACAGGCTACAATCTCCTTTTAGACTACCAACCATCATGCCAACTGACATCAGGAGAAAGCAGCAAAGCTGGCTGTTGGCATACCTCCAAATGGATATCGACAAACCTGTAGTGGACCTGCTATCCATCAGCGGCAAAATGTTTTTACATTAGACCATTTAACTGTAGGCTACGTCTTACATTACATTATTTTTGGTATGACTACAAAACCCATAAGTCGCTTAAGTGATGACGTGACGTTCTCGCGCCACATCAAAGCCGAAGAAAGCATTGCTTTGGTGACATATGTTGTGCGAGACAAAAGCTGTAGTTCACTGAGCAGTTACACACAAAACCAGATTACGTTATAGTTGTACAACAAACTGCGCCATTCTTGACTTGATCAATTACCTTTTAAATAGACAAACATCATATGTGTACTTCGTGATACATTTCAAACAGGATCAAATGATAATTTGATTCTCGCCATTGACTAAAATACACGTTTTCCAAATTAGGGTCCCATAATGCATAATGGTTCCTTGTTGTTTTATTTAAATAGGCTACTGCTGTAAACAATCCAATCACAAATGCACAACTATTAATCCTAGGCTATTAGGCTACATATAATTTTAATAACAAACAACACCCCCCCTCCCCCCAAGATGAATGCATATACAAATACATGACAAATTATATATTTCCAAAATGTATTGATATCAATATACAGTATCTCACAAAAGTGAGTACACCCCTCACATATTTGCAAATATGTGAGCATATCTTTTCATGTGAC
>JAODUK010003400.1:0-34254 GCA_027564635.1 Typhlichthys eigenmanni
AGTCTAGCAGCATGTCAACAAACTCCACGTGAAGACTTTGCACTCCACTTCAGAAGTAAAATAGACACTATTAGATCGATTAAGGGCTATATAAATACTATTGACTTAAAAAAAGGTATTGTAAGCAATTGTAAGGCAATTAACTTTTTGTCAAATTCACCAAATATCTCCTCGCTACATGTGTGTGCTGAAAAAAAATATCTGGTACATCTATGCAGCCCTGGCTCTGTAAAGAGGGAGATAAACAAAAAGATGTAGACAGCACAACAACAATATCCTCGCCTTCGCAACGTGTTTTCACATTGTGGGGCGGATCTTCTAGGGGTGCACCCTAATTGCAGGGAGGGGTGTTTTTGATTTCAGTTGGAATTTGAAAATGTTCTGAAGAAAGACTTACTATACCTTCAATTTTGGAGAAAAATAAATGAATGAAAAGATCAGAACTGCTCTACCATATATGGTGAAGAAAGTGACATTTCTGTGGGAAGGGGCCATTACTGAAGGTGCGGTAGGGCGTCTTGGTGCTGGTAGAGGCCCCAGGGAACAAAGAAACCTTCAGTTAAGCATGCTAACGCCAGCAAATGCAACATGGGGGCTGGGCACAGGCATTCCTAGCAACACTGTTGTCTGTACCTGTATACAGAGGTGGACGGAGCTTGTATGGCCACACCCTATACAGCTGCTGAGGTCAAGGTCATGGTCAAGGTAGTCTTTATTATCCCCAAGGGGCAATTTGGGACACAGTCCCAAATTGACAGGAGAGCTGTTTCCTAAAATCTATTGCCATCTCTTTGGTGTTTGACACATTAATGGATACAAATGAGGCTTTGCACCAGTTAGTAAAATCATCAATGATATCAATGGTCAGGATCGTCGTTGCAGAGCAAGGACACAAAGAGAGTAGTCTGCAAACGTTATGATATGACGACCTACATGTTGGCTTTGGCACCAATTGGTATAGAAGACAAATAAGAGAGGTGAGAGGACACACCCCTGGGGCGAACCAGTGGAGAATAAAAGAGCCTCTGATAGCACACCATTAACCTTCACCCGCTGCCACCTAACTGTTACAACATCTACCAGCCAACCAATCACACTGGAGTCAATGTTGTACATATGCTGAAGTCTATCAGCTCAAATGTGCAGCTGGATACAATTAAAGGCAGAAGAAAAGTCAATGAAAACGAGGCGTACACAGGACGTTCTTAAGGTGAGAGGTGCAACAGACTGACATGGAGGAGCAGAGATGTTTATACTCACCTAGCTCTCTCTGGTTGCTGCTCTCGTACGGCTCATTGGAACTAGGAAGTCCTCTCAACTTCCCACTCAACCGCTCGCTTTTGGAGCTGTTGCCCTGGCTACTGTCTGTATACAAAAATCACAGAGATATGAGCTTACCTAGTGTTGAAAGCAGTGTGAATGTGTTACATTGTAGCCAGCCTCACACCTCTGAGGAATGAAGCCATTTGGTATACAGTTACGAAGGGTCAAGAAGCCTGATATTCACTGCTTCAGCCCAGGATAAGATAACAAGGTGAAAAGTCACTCCATATGACTGTGGGGACACACAGGCCATAACAGGCTCACATTATTGCACATCTGGCTGCCAGGTAGCCTTGGAAACGCTGCAGCCCGTCGTATAAGCACAAAAACAGGAAGGAGGAGGGGAATAAAGACATCATCTCTGAAACAGTGCTAAACATCCACGCAAGTTTGTGTCTTCTTTGGAAAATGGTTCATTTTGGCCAGACATCTGGCCCCTGTATATCACCTTAACTTAAAGATCATATGTGAACGGAAAACTTTAAGATAGGTAATATATTAATGGTGAATCACATATCAAAATGTTAGCTTACAAAGCTAAGCATTAGCATGAAAAATAAGATAATTACTTATTTTAACCATATCACAGGTCCAGCTACAGTATATAAGAGCCAGCTTATATCAACTAAAATATACAGTATACTTTGCATTCAGTGTGTCCTACAATAGAGACGCACCCAACCTGGAAAATTCTTCAGTCTAAGTCATATCTGAGACAGTTTTGATAAAAAGCTATAAAACATAAAACCAAAAACAACATACCAGTGTGCGAAGTAATGGAAAAGAAAGAATACATTCTTGTCAGTGTTCGATGTGCTTGATGTGTTGCTCTTACAGAACGTGAGCAGGAGAAGGTTTCCTGCTTAGATACTCAGCTTTGACGAGTGTGAAAATAAACCGGAATGCACTGAGCACATATACACCCACACTATAACTGCACATGCTATACAGAATATACAGAAGTACAGTTCTGAGGTCAACTCTCAGGAGATTTAGATTCCTTCTCTCTCATATGAATGGCATGCAGTGCTCTCAACACTGGATGTCCTACACCAGTGGTCCCCAATCCTGAATGGGTCTTTATAATGAGCTATTCATTAGAGTCAGCTGTGTTGGAGCAGGGAGACATCTAAATCATGCAGGGCTGTGGCTCTCCAGGACCAGGGTTAGCCACCCCTGCATTAATATGTTTTATTTCTAAAAACAATTATTACAGTCCAGTTGATTATTTTTACAGCCCTACTCTTCTACACGGTGTTAAAATAAGGACATACTATCTGGGTGCTGCGAGGGTACGTACCTCTGCCTGAGTCCAGAAGTGGACTGGACTGGACAGAGTGAGCTACTGATCAGCAGAATGGAAGGAAGGGAAAATGCAGTGGTGTTAACAGACAGATAAGTGACAGTGACCTTTTGTTAAATCCTCAAAACCCCTCAACTTCCATCCTCCCCTCAAAAACACTCTAGCATACCTACACAACTGAGTGATGTCTTTACTGGTATTTATTCTCTGCATTCTCAAGTTCATTAATCAGTAAAATTATCAACATTCTGTAGTAACATTTGTTTTATTGTTATAGGCTTCAGTCAGAGATTCAGTCTGCGTGGGTTGATAGGAAGTAAGGAATATATTGAGGATGCATTGAGGATTTAATTAAAGTTCAGAATAGAATGTAATAGTGATATATACTGTTAGAATAGCTTAATACAAGCACAAAGCAAACATACTGTATGTTTAGCACTATTAGTAGTGCTCATCGTTCTCTCACCTGCTTTTATTTCCACTTCTGAAAGGCCATAAGGAGTTAAAACACACGCACACACACACACACACACACACACACACACACACACATATATTTAGCATGTAGCATGGCTGAGCAGTGCTGGCCTGGAGTTAGGAATGGCCTATAACTACTGAGGTTCTGATTGTGTTGCTTATAGTGAATGTTCCATCGTAATACAATCACCTCCACATCTAGCATGGCACCATTACATGAGACACACACAAGCTTTCTAATCTACTGCATTAAGTCACCACCACCACCACTAACCCTTGGCACAAAAGACAAGTAGACATATTTAGGTGAATGGGTAACACTAGAGTAGACTATAATAGCTTGCCTTTGTAGAGTGTAGACAACCCTGAGGCTTGTTACAGATTTGGCAGCTGACTGCTCCATCTGCGTCTGGGCTTTAAAATTAGCTTAAAACTGGCAACTGGCCAACTTATTATGAAACTTGTTTCCAGTGTCAGGCGATGCCTGAAAACCTCTTGGTAAAAATAGGAAAAAGCATGTCTCTACTGCCATTATCAGAGGTCTCTAAAACAAATTATATTCTTACAGGCGAATTGCATGCTTGCCATCACTTGTGTCTGGTTATGTCATCAGTCTAATATCTGAGAAATAAATCACCATATTGTATATTTTGACGTTGGCTGGGTTCCAATCAAAGGGAGTGATTTGTGGGCAAGCAAACTGCATGCTCAAGTCTACAGTGCTACAGACACAAGAGGACACATATTCCAATATTTGTGAGTAGCTAGGCAATGTGGAGATTAAAGGTTTGCAACTAGAAGAGGCTGGGCTCATTCTCTGTCTGAAACCAAAACAACACTTTCATCATTCCTAAGTCCTCCGCTAGAACACGGAAGCAACGTTGTATTACCTTATCTTTAGTGGGGGGGGGGGGGGGGGGGGTAAATGCCTGTAGTGCTTTGTGTGGCTGCAGAACAACATCATGTGTGTGGAGAAAGGTGGAGCTCCACAGAAAAGGAGACTCTTCATTGAGTCTCCATCCACCTGACAGCGGTGATTATTAACTAGTTACTAGTAACTAGTTATAAATGTCAAACAGTCAAACAGAAGTATGTGCTTGCCTTTCAGTGAAGGATACATATGATGCTGCCTAAACATGTGGACAAAGTAAGGTAGGAATCTTAAAAGGGAGTTGCCTTCAGTTGATTTGGGACATGTCTAGTGTATCCTGCCTCAGACGTGGTTTGCCTGTAAACTGGAATGCCGAATACTGGGTCTGGGTTATTAATAAAGTGCTCTACCATCCCATTTTACAGACATTTCATTACAAGCGAACAGTTAATGCTAAAGCTAATCGACAGTGTAGAAAACACAAGATACCTCTAAATGCTAATAATGTAACTAGGAAGTGTAATAGTTCAAGAAGAAGAGAGCAGTACTAGAGATGGCCTTCTTAGGAGGGGAGAGCTGAGATATGGCTGTCCAGCAGCAAATGAGATTGATTAAACCATTTCAGTTCAGACATTCTGCAATGCTATTGTTGTTATTATTATTATCTTGTAGGAAGAACTGAGAAACATAGTGTAAAATACAGAAAATCAACAGAAACTTGTATAAAAACAAAAATACAATGTGATCTTGTGATCTTATATCTCTATTGGTGCACTGACAACATTATCAAGTAGGTATCCAGTACATGCTCAATTTAGGTGTGCAAAACTTACCAATAACCTGTAAAACTGTACGGGTTCAATTCCCTTTAGAGCAATGAATGCTTACATTGTGTTGTTATACTACTTCTGCTACTGGCCTTGGAGTTTTGCTTGGATTATTCTCTGTTCATGTGGATTAAAGGGCCTAAATATTTCCAATTTCCATTTTCTGACAAGCTTTTTCTTCCATCACAATGACCATTCCTGTTCAGATGGTGGTGAATTTCTTAATTATTTTAAACATGCCATACCTTGATTGTGTATCTGACAGAGTGGCTCAGAGACAGTATGTTACACTTTGGTCCAAATCTGACTGTCTTGTGTTCCACACTTATTCAGATATGCACTTTAGTGAAATGCCTTTGGCATTAATCCAGCTGTCAGGTCCCTTAATAAGACACATGCTGCTATGATAGGGACCCTTACATTTTGTGATGAAGAGCCGCCACTCACCACTACTGGCACTGCCATCCCGACGGCTCTTGGCGCTGCCCTCCCTGGAGGACTTCAGCCTCTGCAGAGAGGGAGAGAAGACACGTACACATGATGGCATTATAATGACAGTGTTGTGACTGGATAGCTGTAGAGGAAAGGGCAGGGATGGTACTGGCATTCCTGCCATACCTCCTGCTATAGCATGGCTTCTATGACACTCTTTCACCACTAACTCTTCCCACCAAACAAACAAGCCTCTATCAGTTGCTGGGCTGATTTCTCAACAGCTGGTTGTGATTGGGGGGGGGGGGGGTGGAACACGTTGCTCTCCTGATCAGTTCCTTGCTGAGGGAACCGTTCCAGATGGGGAAGGGGGGAAGGGAGGGGGGGAAGGCAGAGACCTCCAGCCATCTTCTAGAGTAGCTCCTTCACATAGCGGTGGGGTATAGGCTAAATGCCAGCAGAGCATTTAGCCTATACCCTCTGGCACCCACGTCACTGGAAGGCCTACAGCCTACTTGTCTTATGGGGAGCGGCCAGGCATCCAATGGTCACACGCTATTTGAGTGACAGTTTAGCAGCTGTACTACAGGCTAGTATTTAGCTGGGATTTGATGAAGCATTGTGCAGCATGCATGTTTACGTGTTCCTCGCCCAGGCCAGTAGCCCGAGTAGCATTGCTTTCTGTCTTTCTGCATAGGTCTAACCTGTAACCCTACATTTTACAATTAAAGTAGGCAAATAAATGCACACACAACCCTTAATCTAATTCCAACCATAACCAGATAAGCAGTTTAATGCCTAAACCCAAACAATTTATCTGTTCTAAAAGCTAGGGTATGTGTTTTGATTGGCCTTGCGTTTTGCCATTTTAAACCCAAAAATGTATTTTACTGAATGTTGAGTGACAATTACTGGCCACATTAATCTCGTGCAAGATTCAGATCTGCTTGATCTGAAATGAAAACAGTAGAAAACTTGAAACTTTGTCTTGTTGGTGAGTTGAAAAGGGTTGCATGCACTCTTTTCAACCATTGCCTTCTGAGGTACCTTGTCAGCTGAGTGAAACACCGCCGTTGTTTCAAAAGAGATTTAGGTAGGGTGATTTGATGTTGTAAGATGTTATGGCTCATAACAAGCGTGTCCAATAAAGGTTGATCGCTCTGTTTTAAAAGGCAAGTTTACTTAATTATTGCTCTAGGTAGTTAATGTAAAAAAGCGCTTGTGAAACCCTGTCAATTATCAGAATATCTAATTTAGTCTGAAAGCAGATTCCTAGTCATTATTCATTTATTCATGACCTTGATGCAGGCCAGAGCTCATTGGATGGCCTTTCCAAGGAAATGGCCAATAGGAAGGAAAGATATGATAGTGATCACATTGTTGTGGCTGGTAGCCATGGCGATGGTAACTCACCCCAGAATTAACACATTACTAGTAGCCAATCAGTACAGGAGTACCAGGAGAGAGCAATGTTACACACTAACCTGTTCTCTCATCTCCTTCATCTTCTCCACCTTCTTCAGTTTGGTGGCGTATTCCTGCACCTCCTTCAGCCCCATGTCAGTACACAGCCTGACCAGGAACCGCAGGCCTGAACAACCACACACAATGGTTCACGTCCATGGTGAACATATGAACACGTTCACGTTGAAGGATCTAGTTATACAGTATTCCCTCAATCATCCATTTGTTAGGAGCAAAACAGAGATTTACATTCAGTGTCATCTGGGAACCTTCGGTGGATATCTTTGTACGTCTCCAGGGCTTTCTGGTAGTTTCCTGTGAAGATACAAACCCGCTTTATCAACAGTACTTTACACGCTCAGTGTATGCATGCTGTACAGTATAGGCATTGTAAAGTAACATACCACTTCTTCTGTAACAGCTTGCTACCATCAGCTGCCATTTCGGCTGGGTTGGCCTTTAAGAAGAGAGTATAAAACAGACAGCATTGAATTACATTTAAGTATTACATCAATGTCTGACATTTATTGTAAACTGTCTAGATAGTCTGTGAAAGCAACTTGAAAGCAGATTTCAGATACACAGAACATAAACACCTACAGTATCGTCAAGGCATGCTGTCCTAAAATATGTATGCACTGCTCTGATAAACACTCCATCATTGGCTTAAAAGCCTAATTCTTCTTGACCTGTAGATCTACCACTAAAATACTGAGATGGGGTTAAACCATTTAATACTTTAAAAGCAATAAACATCATCTTAGTTGAGATGGAAGCCAACTTTTAGAAGCCAGAATAATAGTTATGACCTATACTAGCAATAAATAAAAGCCTGCATTCTACATTTTGAGATTGATCCAGACAAGAGAGAACACTTTGGTTGGGAAAAGTACACAGACTCACAAAAAAAATAAAAATTAAAAATAAACATAATAAAGATTAAAGACTTAATAATGCAGTCCATTCCTAATGAAATAGACAGTAATTATAACATTTTAGTCATGTTAAAAAAAGGCTGATTTTCAGGACAACACTTGTACGATTTCATTACATCCAGTCTCTTTTTTAATTTTTTTAATGGTGCTACAGTCCTAACATCATTAATTCCCAGAAAAAGGTCTAATGATATGATATTACTATGAAATATACTGTTATCAAAACGCACACATTAAAATTGACTCACTGAATAAGCGTGGCTCTCTCAAAGTACTGAATGGCCTTCTCACAGAACTGAGTCTCAATGTAGTAGGCACCTAGCCACTCAATAACATTTATGTTGGAAGGGAAATGCCTGAAAGACTAGACAGACAAGTAGAACATGGGTGAGAAAATGAGGAGATACAGTGAGTCTGTTGTCCGTTTGTGGTTTTTATCTTACTAGTCTTATTAGGCAAACACTGGCAGTAACATGCAGCAGCACACCATAGAAGAACATCATAGAAGCACTTTTACTATTGTGAAGAAGCTCAAATACCCATAGAGAGCATTTCTATGTATCTGACTCTAATAGAACCATTTTACACTCTTGTAATTTGCATTAGTGATCATTCTAAAGCACACCAAACATTCTAAACCATACCCTGACATCCTAATCAAATCCAATAAATCTAAATTAGACAAGATAAAAAGCACACATTCTAAATTAGACTCACATTTCTAAATAATGCCCCGCCATCTAAATCAATGACAGAATAACAAAGAAAATCATCTTTAATATTCTAAACAATACCAGCACATTTCTTAATCCCAAACCAACATCCTACGTCACACACGAGAACATTCTGAAGGACACCTAACCTTGCAAATCAAACCACAACCTTCTGGAGCACACCCAACATTGAAAAGCACTAGCACAAGTCTAATCTCCTACCCCAAAGGGCTAGATAGGTTAGTTTTCAGGATGAAATGTCATGGGCCTACCTGAGCATCCTGCTCCTTAATGCTAGTACTCACTACTGCTTTAGATCAAATAATCCTAACGTTAACAACAGTGTTTACCTCAGAGTAGTACTGGAAGGCCTGTGATTTGTCCCCTTCAGCGTCATGCAGGTGTCCCAGCTTGGCGAGAGCCTGGGGGTCCGTGGGGCACACACTGATGAGCTGCAGCAGCCACTCCATCGCCTGCTGGGGATCCTCCAGTAACTCATAGCTGGGGCCCACAGGTCAAGGATCAACAGGCAGGGGTAGAGGACACACACCACGAGCTACATGTGTTGCTGAACATCAATCATCCTTCTGTGTTGCTATGGGTCTGCTGATGTAGTACCGAATGTGTCCTCCTATGGGAGGTCAACCCCCATTGGCTTCCACTGTTGTTCAAAGACACTACTACAACACTGCAAGAAATGTGCCCATGCACTGTCTGCATAACCAATGGCTGGGCCAGCTCCACATCTGAATGTGTACAGCATGACTGCGTGAGGCAGATGCACTGTTTGGACTGACGTCATACATCTAATGCCATAGAAACACAGTGGCCCACTCTGTGGTGTCAGCGGATCAGATTGGGGACACGCTACATAGATGTGCACAATACACACGAGTAGGATACAGGCTGGCCAGCTGGTACATGACCTGGCCACTGTTCCTCAAAATGGCATGGAGCTTCAGAAAGCAGTCGAGAGCTCCTTCTAGAAGGTTCAGCCTCTTATAGCTCAGACCTGAATCACAGCAGTCACACACGTTCAATAAAGTGAAATAGTGCCGATGGTCCTGGCTAAAAACAAGGAGGGCTTGGGTTGTTACTTGTAATGCAACAAACCACATCTGGTAGAACTACAGCTGATAGAAAACATAACATATTAAAGACATGATACATTTTCTTTACTTGCTACAACTGTAGTATGACAGCAATACAACAGCTGAGGCTGTGTTACGTTATTGTGTTACCTGTTGTCCACGGTACAAGGTCAACTATGGATGTTACCCAGGTTATAGAGGGCCTCTGTGCAGGAAGAATCATTCCTCAGGGCCTCTTTGTAGAACTCTGCAGCCTTGTCGTAGTCCTGCTTGACAAATATCGTGTTGCCTTTGTTGATGAGCGCTGCTGGGTTGTACCGGTCTGCATTCATGGCTAGCTCAGCGTAACGGTCCGCCTGGTCATAATCTTTCTCCTGCAAGGGATCCAAGGTCAACGGCTTAAAGCTGTATGCATCACAGAATGATCATAGTAGGGCAAACACCAGTTCAATGGTATGACAACATGGAACAGTCCTTATTTAGCATTATAGGCTACACCTGTGTTCACCCTACAATGACAACAGCCACTGTATCACAGCAGGTTTCAATGTTAGAGGTACGTTTCCTTAGGAGCATACCAGGAAATAGAGGAAGGAGAGGTTTGTGGCTGCAGCACTTTTCACTCTGCTGTCCTTCTTCTCAAACGTCTTCAGAGTCTCCACAGCCTGGAAGGAGATGTAAAACAGCCATGGGTCCACAGAATGATAGTGATGGCAATGAGTGCAATGTTGCTTTCTTATTTCAAATGCCAGAAAAAAAACTCTGAACAGGAGCAAACAAAGGCGCACATACCTTGGCCTGAGTCATGCAGATGGAGAGAGCGAAAGGAAAACAAGGGAGAGAGTGGAGGGGTGAGAAGGGAAAAATAAAGTGTGAAAGCTGCTCTGGTAAAACAGCTTCAACAGGGGAAATTTGAGCTACATTAACAAGAGATCCCGGTTAGAGTTGTATCTGTTGTACTGCGTGTGTGTGTGTGTGTGTGTGTGTGTGTGTGTGTGTGTGTGTGTGCGTGTGCATACAGTGTAAAAACTAAATGGAATATGGAAACAATACAACACATAAAAAAAGAAAAGAAACCACAAATCCTCATGACATGATAAACTGTAAATGCATTTAAACAAAGGAGAATACCACTCGTCATAAGAACATGTATTATTATGATCATTTCAAATGTTTAGGTTATACGCTTTAATACAAGTAGGTAACAATTATATTTTTTGGGGGGAATTTTCTTCTATGCATTTTTAAAATCACCTGGTAAAACATGAAATCTGAATGAAAGGTCTTGCATTGTGGTGGACCATAGGACACATATTTTTAAATGTAGTGGTATTACCTTAGCCTTACTATTAAAAACAAATCCACACTCACCTGATTCACATCTCTCTGTCTAAGATAGGTGATGGCTTTGTTGATCTCCAGATCATTGGCTAGCTCAACGTACTGAGAACCCTTTACCATGTCAACACACCTAAAAACAACCACACAGCACTCAATATCACTTCACCAATACAGCCAGTGGGTTTAACCACAAGCGAGGTCTGTAGAAGTTTGTTTTTCTCTGCAGCTTTTAGGAATTTGACTAGATGAACACTGTGAAAGAGAGTTTTACCAATATAATCTTTGCCCAAACGTAAGTAATCCAAGTAAAGGAACATGTTATTCATCAAGCTTCTGCAACCAGAATAACAAAGAAATCCTAGTAGGACAGTTAGAAAATCATGTAACGTGTTTAAATCTGCTATTTATTGCTCTCTGGTGTTGAGATGTGGGAAAGAAAACCAACATACCAGTCGAATCCAGCAGCAAAAGATGTCTCTATAGCTGGAGCGATCAGCTTGGCTGAGGTCATGATGTATTTCTCCGCCAGTGTTTTCCTGTGTGAGCAGAGATCGGTGCATGAGAGGACAATACAGTATAATTCAGCATAGTGTGTCATCTTAATGCCTTGATGCATTGTGTGTGGGTGTACTAGTGGCTTCGGTACCTCTCTCTCTCCATCTGGTGAAGCTTATCATTCTTAATGGCCTCGATGACCATATTTGCACGGGTGTCATCCTGACAGGACATTGAGGAGAAGAAATCATACTTTATTAATCCCCCTTAGGGGAAATTCATTCTCTGCATTTAACCCATCCCTCAAGGGAGCAGTGGGCAGCCACTTGTGTGGCGATTGAGATTGAGGCCAGTGTCTGGTCAACTGGGGTTTGAACCCTGGACCTTCTTGCTGTGAGGACACAGTGCTATCCACTGGGCCACCGTGTAGTTCAAAGGGGGGGGCGGGGGGTATTTAGGATTTGAGAGCAGTTCAACTTCTATGGAACATGGAAACACAGCAGAAGTCTGCCTGCCCTCGTTTTGAATATTTAGCAGGAAAACATGACCGGTCCATAGGGTCAGTCACTAGAGATGCATGTTCATGCTAGGTGTCAATCTGTCTTGATTCAAGACAAGTCTATTGTATTACTGCATATAGCACTTACTCACATTACAGTCTCAAAAGGGCTTAACAAGCCAACATTTCACATGGAAACAAACAACCTTGTTTATTCTAGACACTATATATTTGCATCAGGGTCCATGTACAAAATACATTAATCTCAAAAGAGGGGAAAAATGCATTGTACCACATTAAACTGATAGCTCATTTCCAACCGCCCACATTCCACGGGCAAGTGAAGTTGCTGTCCAGGTTGTCTCAATGTAAACACTTAACATCCATACACAGTTAAAATGTGACACCAGTAGTATTGCCCTATCAACATGAATGTTTAGAGCTCACATTAGAGGGGATGTACTTGTCCTCATCATCGATGCCCAGAGGAACAGAGATTAGCTTCTGGAACGCTGTCTTCATCCTCTCTCTGTCCCCAATAGCATAATAGCACAGGATGAGGTTGTAGCCTGTCTTGATGTTGGGGCTCTCGCTCATGATGTGCTCCAAGGAGGTGATGGCGTCCGGGTACTGGCCCATGCATATGAAAGCCACGCCGATGTTCTGCAGGATCTTAATCCTCATCTCCTTGTGAGTGTTGGAGATCTGGTCCAGCGCCATGCGGTAGAACTTGATGGCCCTCGGGTAGTTCTTCTGCTTGAGGTAGATGTTCCCCATGTTGACCTTTAATCGACCTGGAGACCAGCGCAAGCAAAAAAACTGTTAGCAGGCAGGGTGTTGTCTATCAAATACAGTTGGTTTCAAAGTCGGGGCTGGGACCCATACTGAGAATGTCAATTAGTAGAGTGTCGATTTTTTTGTGTTTTCAACAAACCCCCGTTGCCCTCCATTTTGTGGTTTGTCTTTCATCTTAAAAAAACTTAATTATACGAGACAATATCTTGACCTTCTCATTACAATTATTGGAAGGATGTTTCTTACCTGCATTGCTGAACATCTTGTTCTTCACGATGACCTGGTAAGTGTTGAGGGCCTCTGAATACATGTCGTTGTTCTCGTATTGGTTGGCTAGGTTAAACAGAACCTGGTGGGAAACATATATTAGAAGTTCAACAAAAAGCAAGCAAACGATGATACCCTGCCGTAGTTATTACAGTAGGGATGGTCACAGGGTTAGCTATGTTTATTATTACATGATTATTAAATATGGAGCCTTTTCACTGTGTGTCATAGCAGACAGGGTACATAACTGTAGCCTTTGGTCCATTTGATTTAAGTGTGCCAATTAGTAAACAATAGTATTTACCTAAAACTGGTTTGTTTGTTTTTATTTTTGCTGCAGCTTATACGGTACTCTGCATGAAAAAACATCCATGCTGCCATTTCGTTTAATTACAGAAAAACGTTTACAATATGGAATATGGAACTGAGGAATTACTCACAGAGTAGGTAAGGTCTAAATTGATGTGGTCAGCATTTCCAGATTGTTCCCTCTGTCTTACAAGACCTCTCTCTTTTCGCCCCGCCTCTTTGGCTTTCTCCAGAGCCTGGAGTGGCACAAACAATTTGAAACACATTGCACAGCACAGCACAAGACATTCAACAATATTGTATGTCAGGAGTAGTTTTTCCTTGTCATTTTTTGGGGACAAATTTAGCTAACCATTAAACTCCAGTGGAATGACATTTCCTTTCCATATCCAACAGTTACTACTTTTAATTACAGAAAGACAGCATCTAACCAGCTGTGAGGCTCCCAGGCTCTGTGCATGGCAGCTCTCTTCTATCAGATCATTCACTTTCCTCTCCAACATCTTGATCTTTTCTTCAGGCCTGCAAGACCACAGAAGAACCTAAATGTGAAGTGACCTATTTTCACCTTGCATATGTTGGATTACAACCAGGATTGCTCAAATCATTATAGTCTTACACTATGCCTGCCTAAAACATGCAAGAAAGTATTAATGTCACACACTGTGATATATAATCTTGTCAGTTCATGGTAACAAAGATCTGTTTCAAGACATACGTGTCATCTCTCTTCGACTCCAGTGGAGGGGCAGGTCCTTTGGACTGACCCAGGGGGTCAAAGTTTGTGCCTGAAAGAAAGGGGTTAAAAGCTAAATGAACAGAAAAAAAAAAACTTTTTGAAGAATATCTTTGTTGACAACAACAGAAATTAAATTATATATTCATGTTTCATTCTTCCCCGAGTCAGCCATTTCAATATGCCTATATTCAGTGTATGAGAAATAAAAATGAATGTCTTATTTGAATTGTATCTGTATAATATTTACCCTGTAAAATTATTATCATATGCTTAATTTTATGATTCTAATCATAAGAACATGTCTTTGTAGAAACAGCTACACAAAGAATGTGCTACTAAAAGATGTCGTGAAGAAATTGAGACAAGAGGCATTGAATAGTGTGCCTTTGAAAGTGAGGTGTGCTTAGCAACACCCACCTCGGGTTAATGATGACGTATAACCTGCTGCTCTGACTGCTGTCATAGGCCTGGCTGCTCCATCCTGAATGAAGCAAAACAAATACACCACAGTACACAAGACACGGATTGTCTGGTCATTACAACACATACTGTATCTATCATGCTATACATTCAAATGTTTTCCTCTTCTGTTTTTCCATATTTGTCACAGAGACAAAGGATGTTAAGTAATTACAAATATCACTAGTGGTATATTACTGTTTAACATGAAATCCATGCTGTAACTCAAATGATCTTTTATCATTCAAATTTTTTATTGCTGTGATTTGAAATAAATCACCAGAATCATATAGTATATATTTATATGAATTACCTGAATAGCTCCAGTCATAGGTCTGCCCATTGAGGTCATAGGATTTCTTGACTGCAAGGTTATTTTGAAAGGTAAGTGTAATTGTATTGCATTCAATGCTTCATGTTCATTATTCGCAAGAAAACGCCTAATTTGAAAATGTTGTGTATATTAAGTCAAATCAATTGGCTATATGATATTGATATTTATTCTTCTTGCACTTACTCCAAACGAAGTCCCTATAGGCCGAACACCGATGGCAGTGCCAGGGAATTTGGCAGTCATCTGCATAATACAACGATTACTGTATTGTAGTATTTATAAATATTTACATGCAGATACATGAGAAATCACAACATTCGGTGTGGTGGTACGTTACTCACTGGGGGTCTTCTCCCATGGCTTGTCCTCACAGCTTGCTGGAAGCCCTCGTCGTTGTCAAGTTCCTTTTGATATAACAGTACAGTAAAATATATCTCTCATTAGCAGTGGACAAATCAAGCATATCACTGTACAATTTTGCCGTGCTTATTGACAAGTACTGTATTGTATAGTCTACGCAACCAATATTGATTCACTTCAGAAAATATTCATAGTTAATTTATGTAGCAGTATTTACATCGGAGTCATATGTTGGGTTGTAGTCGTTGTATCCCGAATATAGATCATCGTCTTCTTCAGCCAGGTGAATATTTTCCATAGCTAATTTCTCAAAGACTATTAGATTATTAAAGTTTTAGCTAACTAGCGAGCCAGGCGTTTATTGTGAGTGAAGGTTTCTAGTCCCACAATGCAAAGCGGTATGGGTGGAACGGTTTATTTTAAGTGCTCTGATTGGTTAGCAAGACATCAATCATTTGTTAATACTAATCTAATTGGTCAATTCGGGATTGGCTCGTTGCTAGGATACATAAATAAGCGTCTCTGGCTGCGTTCTGTACGGTGTAGATTTAAATTTAGAAATACAAATGTATCTGAATATAAATTTGCATACAGGAGAAATTCGCTTTTATCTGTTTACCCATATTATATTCCGGTAATTACAACATAATGTGTGGTGATTATAATCTTAGAAGCAACAATTTACAGTCTGTAAAAAAAGCTAAATGGGTATGGACTACATAGGACACCGTAAACCACGCCTCTTTTACCATTGTGATTTGGGACTTCTGGTGTAGTTGCAACATTTGCAGTAGTCATAGTACTGGACATATATTATATCAAAATTTCAGATCTAAAAATGAGCTCCGAAAATGACAAGATCATCACTGTTGTTGGCAGGTGGGCTATTCCAAAGAGCTGTTTGCATTTTGAGATTGAATGCATCCAATAATAACATGTCTGTGTGCATATTGTGGCATTGACGTCACGTGAGTAACTTAACTTTAAAAAAAGATATACTCTACTGTACATCTTAATGTTTGTTATTGTTTGCCAATTTTCTCCTATGTAATAAGCTGAAGGAGTTTAGAGAAAGGGCCAATACGCTTTATTTGCTTTTATCTCTGCTGGATTAGTAATCAATCAAAAAATATTTAGATCAAAATTGTACTTGAAACTATTAAATGTGTTCTAAATTAGTACACTACTAATTTAAATCTGTATAACCTACTACACCTGGAGCGGTTTATGTGGATACACCTAGGTGTCAGATCTGAAGAAATCATTCATTTAATTTGTGTGTGCTTGTGTGTGTATTTCAGTGGGTTAATTGGTCGCTCCTGGGCTATGGTGTTTGCCAGTGGAGGCTACAAAGTGAAGATCTATGACAACCAACCAGGACAGGCTGCCAGGGCCATCACAGAGATCAGGTCAGCACCACTAGTTACACCACACTGGAGACATCCATACTGTGCTATTTTTATGCTCATCATCACACACATCAACTATATATCACTTTACCAATTAAAATGATTGCATAATTCTGCATCTATGTGTTGTTGTTGTTGATTACATTTACATTCTTCCTCTGAGAGAGGAAGCAGAGAAAGTGACGTTAACTCTACTAGGGGTGTAAGAAAATATTGATACACCGAATATCGCGATATTACGTTACGATACTGCATCGATTCTCTCAAACACTGTATAAATTTTTTACAATTAAAATACTTATTTTTTACTCTATTTATTTGTAAAACAGACTATGTACACAATACATTAACTTAAAAGAGAGGAAAGATGCTTGTTACCAGATATAGCTTTAAGCTAATTTCCATACAGTCCCTGAGCAAGTTTACATAAGTGTTTGTTATTTTTTGCCACACAGCATTGCTATGACAGTTTTCCACAAATTAGAAATATATCACCTTGCTTACAGTGGTGCAATATATTGCAATATATTATCGTGGCCCTTGTATCGTGATACGTATCGTATCGTCAGATTCTTGCCAATACACAGCCCTATTTTGTATGTATGGTGTGGTTTCAAGGGTGCAGGCCATTGCTTCCACTCTGCTTCCACTATAGAGTTTGAATTATTAAAGTTTATTGTTTGTCTTGAAAACCCTGTGCAGACTCTAGCCGCGTACATATCAGAACTGTTGTCTCCGCATAGCTCTTCCGTTCCCCAATGGTTGCTATCTATCCCTCGATCTCAGCTAGGTTAAGACTTATTGGTGATAACAGGGTTTTTTGTGAAGCAGCTGTGGTGTTCTCTCCCTTTTGCGTCTGTAGATTTAAATGGACAAACCCTCTGTGACGTCTCCCATAGGTTTTCTCACAAAAGTGTTTGAAGCTCGAGCTGTGCTGGCTTCCAGGCTGACAGTACATTACTCCGCCTCTAACTCCCCCCTATCCATAATAATGGGATAAATGTATGGCTATGATATATCTTCAGATGATGAGGTATACAAATCCACCCCTACATTTGTCATAAACAAGGAAACAAGATATAGAGACCCAAACCATTTTTTTTTTATTATAACATGTATATTTTTGCTGTAAAGTTGGACATTTTAACATGGAGATGGACTCCCTTTTGCAACCAACCTCCAGCAAGGGGGCAGCACAGTGGATAGCAGGTTTCAAACCTTGGTCGTCCTGGCCTTTCTGTGTGGAGTTTGTCTCAAAACCCTTGTATATTTTTCTGTATATTGTTGGCTACTACTATATTCTGATATATTGCTCAGTACTGTATTGTATGTCTCTGTGTACCGGTATGTATTTTGTCATTTGTGTACCGGCATCCATCCCAACCGGGATGCAATACCCCTGTAAGCTTGACATGGGACTCTCTGACTTTCGGGAAGTAATACTGTCGGTTTACATTGGCTGTTTGCATTGTCACTGTATTAAGTACACAGTACTGTATCTCTCCATAATTTCCGATGCAATGATAGCGCATTGCTTTATTTACCAATTTAAAATTAAACATTAGTTTTAATCAGTAACCTACACAATTTTACAGATTTACAAGACCTGTAAACAGCCAGAGTCCTGCTGTTAAGTTTTCCTCATTGCAAGTTTAACGTCACACTTGGCCATTGAGTAACATAGTTGGATGTCGTGCATGTCAATCAAAATACCTCGCTTGTCAAGTAGGCGGGCACTGATGCATTCAGTGCTGTGTCCCAGTCTCCAGACTTTATGTATGTAAAGACTGGCTCTGCGAGACTATCTAGCATCTATCTCTAGAACGTCCTTAAGGTGTCGGAGAGTGAGGTTAAACTGCCCTGCACTAACCAGCTGACCTCCGTGACCGACCTGTGTGTGTATATTTCTCACTAGAGGTCATGGATAGAGAAACATTAACAAGATTCACATTTTGCCCTTTATTCACTTGTGTCCCAAGTCCATGATGACAAATGTAGTGTTAGCTGTTTCTACTACACCAGACACATATACTTTTGGTTATTTATAGCATAGTTTAAGGTTAATTATAGTTCTGTAATTACTTAGTATTTAATAGTCTGTACAACTAGTAATTTTCTAAACACAACAGAAACACTATAGAACAGATCGAATCTAAGATCTAATCTACATATCGTTATAATGGATTTTACCTTATGCTCATAGTATATTTTCTAAAGTCTTTGAAACATATTGATGGAACATAAACATTAAATATTCAATTGCTTATTCTCGCTATAAATATATGGATTTTCTGAAAATATTTGTCTTAATGTGAATTAACAGAAGTGATACTTTATGCTTTGGAGCAAAATAAAAGTTACGATGATGATCTTGTAGCTAGTGGATCCTAGACCTATTTTGTATTTTGATATAGAATATATTATTGATTATATTATTAAAGCTCATAATAGGCACCACTACACCACACAACACCACTGCAAACTAGAAACGTCTTACAAAATGTTCTTTGGTTTGAGAGATTTGATTGGGGTAATTGCACAAGACCCACGGACATATGTATTTTCTAAAAAATATATATTTTCTATATAAAACTTCTATTCTAAATAGTGTACTTAACATTGATTAACATTACTGACTTGATTAAACCTTTTGGTGAATATATATCATTAATTAAAATTGTAGTTTTAATTAAACTGCTTTAGTGTGTGTGTGTGTGCATGTGTAACCCTGTGTGTGTGCCCCTGTGTGCTAATCCAGAAAGCAGGTTGTGGAGTTGGAGGAGGCCCATATGCTGAGAGGACATCTAAAGGCTTTAGAGCAGCTAGCTCTGCTCAGCGGCCATGATGACCTCGCCCAGGCACTAGAGGGCGCCTTCTTTGTCCAGGTAATAATGAGCTTCACGCAGCATTTAGCTACTATGCAACAAATATAGTTGAAATACACTTTTCAGATGATGAGACTTCCTCCAACACGGACTACTTTGAATTCAGACTAATCATTTTTATGTTCACCAAATCACCACAAATGTATTGTTTAATTTGTGTTTTTAACTCGTTATTTTTTAAATAATGTTTCATTGTATATGTTATTTTATGTGAAGCACATTGAGTCTTTCTTGTGTATGAAATGTACATTATAAACAAAGTGCCTTGCCTTGCCTCACGTCTCTGGGGAAATGTGTGCTTTCTACTTAAGTCAGATGGAGTAGTAAGTTGGAGATAAGGTCACCCAGTAATGGACTAGAATAATATGTGGTAATTACAACTTCATCCGCTACAATATACATTCAGTCAATAAGTCAATAACAGTGTACAGATTTAGGCCTATTTTGCAGTTATCCTGTCGATACAAATTTACAATTTGTCTTGTGGAATGCTGGAAATCATAATGAGCACCTAACCAAAGGGAATGATATATGTCCCCTGTAGTTTCTACTGTAACTTGACATCATGTAGTAGATCATATGATCTACTAGGGTTAGGGTTAGGGTTAGGTTAGGGTTAGGGTTAGGGTTAGTAGTAGATCATATGATCTACTACATGATGTCAAATTACAGTAGAAACTAGAAGATATATTATTTAAGACCAGGAAAGGAAATTAGATTGAGTACATATTACATCATTATATAATAAGTACATTGTATATGAAGAAACGTAAATTGTGGAATTGATCAAATGGCTAAAAATAAAATCTAGTTATAAACATTTTATATTTTTCTCTTTTATTATTGCACCTGCTCCTCTTCAGTAAGACTATATGTAAAGTGGTCCTTAAGTAATTAGAGTTTGAGACCCCTGGTTGACATGGTGTAATCAGTACACTAGGTATGATATGCTCACCACAGATTCCCCTACCTGCTCAGCCAGTTGTTGCAGTCCGTTACGTCAGGTCTTGAAATTTGTCAACACAAGACAGATTAACATGCTACAACACACCTTGCCAGACCCATTACGTGTTAGCATCAATGTTGTTGTCATTAAAAATAATCTGTTATTCTTGCCTTAGTTATGGAGGAAAACATTAGGGAGGAAGTTCACCTGCCTCCTTGATCTGTAAACATTGGGAGACAGAATGTACTGTAATGGTTTATTGAGAACAATGGTGACTGGTATAAAGAAGTAAAAAGACAGGACAGTGTTAGGTTTGTTGGCTTCATTTGTCATCTACTGCAGAATTGACAGGTACAATTGATGCAGTCTGTGGTGCAATTGTAGCATTGATTTAAAATTTAGTTATTTTCATTATAATTTTATTTTATTATATTCTTATAAATATATATCATAGTATTTCATGGCCTGAGAGGGCTGAACAGATCTAAATGTCTTCACATTCATAACCAGTGATAATAGAAATGTGCTGTGTAATTCCAGAATTGTCTACAGTACTAAAACAAGCTACTCCACACCACTTGGTAAACATATTTCTAGAAAAGAATACAAGTACTTTAATCCAGTACAAACCAGTATAGTAAATTTATGTATTACAATCTTTGCTAACTGACTGAATGTTCCACACTACATAGTTATAAATGAGTTAACTACAGAGGGATGCTACTCAATATAGCTCGGTTTAGCCTACTGGATATAACAATATAAACAGACTAGGCAAAACCAGTGCTTTACAAAATTTAGATTAACCATGCCGCAAAGTAAATACTTTATAATGCTGTTCCGATGGATATCAAATGGTCAGACATACATGTATTCTTAAAGTAATTTTCATTTTCAACATAATAAACACATAAACTATTTGAACAGGGGGCAGTCCTGTCTAGTGCCCAGAGGAAGGTCTTCTGACAATATTGGTATGGACTGCAGCCTGAGGGTTAGCATACATCCTCTTTTTCCAACTGAAATCTAGGACCAGTCCCAAACTCGTCTAGTTTATGTAGGTAACTATGTTCTACACCATCAAAGAACATCCAATGAGATAAGTACACGTGGAGTAGGTTATAGCTCATATGAGTACAATTTATGCAGTACATTCTCAGGTTGCTGGACAGATGTCTGTTAGTCACAAATCCTGTCTGATCTGGGTATTAATTTAGGTAACTGCAATTGGAGGTTAACACCCTTCCAAGAATTTTGTAACCCTTTAGATTTAATAGTCTGTATGATTTACATTTTGAATTCATAGTTTAACAGTCTCGTTATTCACAAAGGCCAATCCAATGTGCCATTCACAAAACATAAGTTTGTGCAGGTGTTAATCACAGACTATTTAAAGCTCAGTACAGGTAGTAAGCGATTATTGAATACACTAAACATTTTTGTCTTTGGTTAGACCCAGAAGTCTATAATTGCCCAAGGGCACCTCCTGACAATAATGCATGGCTTTACCGGTTTAAGAGCTATGTAGGGGAAGTAAAAACAGGAGTTCTGTTATCTTTATTGTTTCAGTAGGGAGATTTGTTTTGTTAACCCTGAGAACATAAAAACAACATGACAACATCAGCAACAAAATAAGTCACAGAGCTAATACAGAAAAATCATTCTACAGTAAGTAATGTATATGTTGCAAATGTACAATAGTGCAATACAAATGGATAGTCCATCAATTGCAACCAAGAGTACCAGCAATTATTTTTGATGAATTTCAAACCAAATTGTAGATTTCAACCAGAAAAATAATTCCAGACACTGAAACTGAATCAGCAACTTTCACTTCTAAATTACAAATGTTTCTTCTAATGTTTCAGACTACTTTCTAATACAATTTGCCTTATCTGTGTGTCTGTCAGGAAAGTGTGTTTGAAGAGCTAGAAGCCAAACAAAGTGTCTTCCAGGCTGTGGAGGATCTCGTTGCAGATGATGTAATCCTAAGCAGTTCTTCTTCCTGTCTGTTGCCCAGCAACATCTTTTCTCTGGTCCGGAAACAAAGCCGGTGTGTCGTATCCCATCCGGTCAGTTTTGAGGCAGCTCTTGTGAAGTTAATAAAACCTAATGAGAATATTGTCATTTGCCACCTGTCTACCTGTATAGCCTACTGTTTAAACTATGGTTGCTATATACATTATAAACACTTTATAGTTATAGTTTATAGTATACTATATACTACTAATACTATACCAACTATAAACATGTTTCAAATGGCTTTTATAGTCTGTTACATTTACAGTGTATAGTGTAAATGTACACTATACATATTAATGTTATATTATACTGTGTAACAGCAATATACAGAGATGTGATTATTCTGTGTATTCAATATTACTAGATAATTACTCAAAATGTTCTTGAAAATGAAAATTGCTTTAAGAGCACATGTATATCTGACTATTTGATATCCATCGGAACAGCATTAGAAAGTATTTACTTTGCGGCAGCATGCACTACAATAGTCAAGTTTTCTAGGAAACTGCGAATTTACAGATTACATTTAAAATAAAGTAGGCTCATGTGCGGTCATGTACAGACAGCTACCACACTAGTGCTCTTCTAGGTTCATTACAATATTAATATTATTAATAATGTTTGGTTACTAGTTTTGTTATTTGACCAGGTCTGTGTCTTTGGGTGAAACACTAGTATAAATGTAGTGGTCTTCTCTCTGGACAGGTGAACCCACCCTACTTTGTCAAGCTGGTGGAGCTAGTCCCCCACCCAGAGACACTTGGCAGTGTTGTGGACACCACCCATGACCTCATGACTCAGGTAGGGATCGCAGCAGCACACACACAGGTCTGGCTGGCAGCATTTAGCATGGAACTGCTTTACTACACAACCACATATTGTTGTGGGGGTGTTTCAGGTGGGCCAGACTCCCGTCTGCCTGAAGAAGGAGATTGATGGCTTTGCCCTCAACCGAGTGCAGTATGCCGTCATCGCAGAGTCCTGGAGGCTGGTGCAGGTGGGTGCCACACAGTGAGCATCCGTTTGGTTTATTACTGGTAAAGAGGCCTCGCTTAACAAGTTGAACATTTCTTTCAACATGCCCGGCTTTTCTATGTGAAGCAGTGAGTAGGTGCACACACAGCCAACCACGGGTGACATGTAGACATGCAGATAAATAGATCAAGGGAAGATCCACTTTCTTTTGGCTGTAGATCTAGGCGGTACATTAATTAAATTCTTGATCCGGAGCCTTAATAGAAGCTGTCTGATCTGGGAAGGGGGAATAAACATCTTATTTCCAAGCACATGCAAAAATGTGTTCCCATTTACAGTCAGGGCTGGAAAGCCATTATTGTTTTAGTACGCGCATAGAATGGACTGCTGGTGTACTATGAGGAGATGTTCACTGAATATGACAAAGTGTGTTCGCTCACACTCACTTACTCAACCTTTTAAGTGATACCTGAACACACGTAAAAAAGACTAGATTTGACAAATATAATTAAAGCTGCTGTAGGTTGGATTTGACACTTGCAAAGAGAGAGCCAACTAAAAAAGGAAAGTCATGTTTTTTAAATCAACAACCCAAAAAACCACCTGCTCATTCACTGCTCCCTCGTTCTGGAGCCCATAGGTCTGCCAGTGTGAAGCACTGTTGGCAAACCTGTTGTAGCTGTGCCAGTTGTAGCTGTGCCACCTTGACAGGCAAGCTAGAGTTGCTGGACCAATCAGGGCCCTGATGTGTCAGAAGGTTTTGGTACTACAGCTGACATTTAAATTGACTTATAGAGGCAGGGCTGTCATGTTGACCAGGAGATATTGCCTCAGGGCACTTTAATCACTGATGTATGTTTATGGCATTTCTAATTAATTCTACTGAACTTACAGTATAGCTCTGAAATCCTACAGCACTTTACAGTACAGTAATGAAGTTGTATTTGTATTTCGATACTTACGGTACCATCTCTAACTAGTCTTTAGACCATTACAGGGCAGTTAAACCTAGTCTCCCAGTGTTCCGCTCAGAACACATCCTGTACATAAACACACACAATACTTGTGTAAGTAACATTAAGAATTACACGCATGCTGACAGCACTGTACCACAAGCCTCTGCTCACCCAAGCTCCATCCTAACTGCAGCGTAATGAGAGGACATGATCCTCAATTACTTCCACAAAGGTGGTGATGATATGATGGTGATGTCAGTCGAAAGGGAACGTAAAGAAAAAGGCTTGTTTTGGTTTCAGGTATTGCTTGAATCTTGCACAGTGAGATACTTTAAAATACAATGTGTTAATGTTGAGAAACTACTGAACAAATGCAAACCAAATGCACCACTTTGTTTTGTTGCTATCTTTGGGAGCAACGAGAAGGTCAGTCCTTGGGAGGAGCTCAATGGAACAGTCTAATTGGCAGCGGGCCATCAAAGTAGGTGCCTTCCTCTTGCTGAATACCACCATGAGGTATTGGTAGCTACCTTCCTCTTGCTGAATACCTCCATAATACATTGCTAGCTGCCTTCTCCTTGCTGAATACCTTCATGAGGTATTGGTAGCTGCCTTCCTCTTGCTGAATACCACCATGAGGTATTGGTTGCTGCCTTCCTCTTGGTGAATACCACCATGAGGCATTGGTTGCTGCTTTCCTCTTGGTGAATACCACCATGAGGCATTGGTTGCTGCCTTCCTCTTGGTGAATACCACCATGAGGTATTGGTTGCTGCCTTCTTCTTGCTGAATAGTCAAAATGCTCGGGGGGGAGGGGGGTTGATTGTTTTGTTGTTTGTTTTGAGACCTAGTGTGCATAGAAGAGCAATGGCCATGGAGGAGGATACCAGAGAAGCCCTGTCACTGACCTTCAGTGCCCTTCACCAGCCAACGAGGGGTTCCTTTTTGTAAGCACTAGCCACTGTTGCACTAAACACTGCTGGCCTCAGTGTTTGAACATCTCCAGGCGCACCATATTCTCCATGATCCACCTCCGCAACGCTTACAACTTGTTTTGTATTTGGGAGGAGGACGAAAGGAATACTGTACTCAACACGATCATGCGCCACAGCAATTCATTGTATTAGTTGTAGTTGGTATTGTAGCTTGTCCTGCTAGCAAATGGGAGAGTGAGGCTATTTGTGTGACTGGAGAGATTTACGGCTCCAGACGAAGTCACCGTAGGGAAGAGCGGGGACGAATGAAACACTTGGCAGACGCTTTTATCGACTTACATGTAGTACCGTTGTCAGTAATTGGACAGGTCATGCACCAGGTCATACAAACAATATTGTTTTAGAATAGCTACAGCATCTTGTCATCATGACTACCACTATGTCAGTCAATCAGACTTCTCTGTCGTTCTCACCCTAACTATTTGCATAGTTCTGTTGATTTACTATGACACATGCTGTAACACACGCAGCATGACCACATTAGCGACAGAGCGAAAGAAATGCTCGTTGTTAGCCTATAGAGGGATGAATGAAACAACTGTTTCAATCGTCCCGACATTGACTCGTGACAGCTAATTGCTTCTATACTGTAAAACTTCAGGATATGTTAAAGAACAGAATAATCTGTCAAATTAATTTATACTTTACATGAACATCTTTTAAGGTAAAATTGGTTATAATGTATCCACAGATTGTTTAGCATTTACGATAAGGGTACTGTACTGCAGAATTTGACATATCAGACTTGTATGGGTTTGAAAAAATTTCCTGTGTTTTATTCATCGCTCATTTCATACATCCCCGTGTGACGGAGATAGTCTGTTCCCCTCGGGGAATCGAACCCCGAGCCTGCGTCGCTAGAGCGTCCTATGAGGTGTCGGAGAGTGAGGATTAACTTCACAGCTACCTTCTGGCCACCGCTACACCCGCTCTTCACTGCTAGCTCCCATTCACTTATTTGTGCTTGTCACAATTGTGTTGTCCAGACTTTGTACAGTGGCTGGGCAGAATAGCCTCCAAACAATTCAGCTTCACACAGAACAATAGCCTAAAACGCGGCACGCGCAGAAGAACACAACCACAAAGTAATCGAGTTTAACAGTTTACATGGTACAATTGTTATTTCAAGGGTCATGGAACGGGTTTTGAAATTAAAGTTTTGTCAGGTTGGTCGGCTTTCTCCTCCGTTTGAGCTGTTGCTAAGGAGCATTTTCATTCGGATTTGGTTTTTAACCCAATTACAATCGTAAACTAGCTAGTGTCTAGTCTTGACTCACGTCTCGTAGGACATTGCCAGTAGCCATAGCTTATTGTTTAAGAATGCTTGTTTCATATTGTCACATGTATGTTTGATTTGATGACAAGTATTTTACCTGTATATTGCCGTTCTTTATTATTTTGATCATTCAAAAACTAAATTCACATACTTCCTTGCCATTGGGTCCACCTTGCAACCATGTAATGGAGATACTTAATTTTATTTTTTCTTCAAATGGTTTAATCCCTTTTTACACTTAGTTTGTTTTTGAAAAATACTGTATATAGATATTGATATAATAATAATAATAATAATAATAATATAATAGCTAAACCTGTAATTAATTGGTTCTGTCTATTCTCGGTTAATTATTGTGTAATCCTAATAATCTCTCTCTATCTCTTTCTCTCGCTCTCTCCATTACATCTGAAAAACTCCCTCCTAAAACATCAAACTATGTAGTAGTAGTAGTAGTAGTAGGCTAAAACCTTCCCCTTTAAGGTATACCGTTTGTATGTTGTGAATTTAGATTTTTTTTTTTAAATATCATGCTAGTTACAAGAAAAAGTGACTTGTTTACAATTTACTTATCAAAAATGCTCCCTCTTCACAGAAGGAATACATTTTTCCTCAAGAACCCATATAGTGATGAATATTGTGTATACAGTTGTGAAATGGTTCTAGAAAGTAGGTCTTCTAGAAATGTGTTCCACGTGAAAAGGTGTATTTCATGTGATATGGTTGGAGCTAACAGAAAACATGAAATTGGTTTAACCAATCATAACAAACAATTGATGTCACATGACAATAGATGAACAACATTGTTTACATGATTGTGACAATAATATTGTTTATTGCAATTGTTTCTGGGACAATATATCGCCTAACAAAAATAGTTCTCGTTACAGGCCTATGTAGCATGAATGCCTGGAGCTCAGTAAATTAAAACTCAATAGCCATAGCCACTTCACTGCCCCCGTTACTGAGAATGCGTCATGTGTTCACGGAAATTAATCAAAAAAGGCCTTGCATGACAGGTCTCTGTCATGCATTGGCACAAGGATGTCATCCATACTTCAGCATGTGGTCTTCACACAGACCTGTGGACACACACTTATATCTATACGACATTCCAAATCATGTTTGGACATTATTCAGGCCATTAGGAACTTTGTTTGATGATTGATATATTTACATGACACTATGGTACTCATGATGCCAAGATGCTGTAACAATTCTAATATAATATTGTTTGCTTATAATTGCTGGTGTAGGACTTATCCAACTATTGACACATGCTTTGGATAAAAGCGTCTGCCAAATGTCACCAAATGTAAACGTTTGCATCACTTTTTACAGTATGACTATGAGGGTACTTTTAGGCAGGTAAAATCTGCTCTTGGGCCCGAACTGACAAAAATGGCACCTTGCTGTTAACATTCAATAGGTTGAGCTTGGCAGAACTTCAGGATGGTTTTACTGGACCACATTGGCATGGTTCTTTCATTGTTTTTTTCAAGTATTCTCACATTGCTAAACAATTGCAAACCAAACTTAAATCAGCTAAGTTGGCTAGGTTCCTAGGTAAATCAAGTCAGAAAATATGTGTCAATCTCCACTACAAAATCACGTTAAACTGCTTTCTGTGAGTTTTAGTTACAGTTTGTAATAAATCATGGTTAACAGTAACCAAATAGATTGTAGCCAGTAGCTTAAAACATTTAAGTCTATTTTACTTTGAAGTCATGAGATGCATTCAAATTGGCAAACAAAAGTGAATATTCACGAACATATTCAGACAGTTTCTGTTTGCTTTAGGTTTGCTGTGAACGTATGCGAACAAGTTTGAAAACACACAAACGTTCTGAAAAGGTAGTTCTCAGCTAACGCAAGTTACATTGAGATTGTGCTCACTGCCTACTGTACACTGTCAATGAAATTAAAGTTCCTACTTTCTCTATTATTATTATTATTATTATTATTATTATTATTATTAGTGCATTGATAAAAGATAATTAGGTAAACAGAACTAAACTAAGCTGGCTGAAATTGACAATGGAATTTATGGATTTATGGATGGCATTTACACCAGAGAAGCCAAAAGCCAAAAATCTTTGTAAAATATTTAATTGTGTGTTTTATTGTGACATTTTGATCAAGACATGGTTGAATCCGTGTAGGCCTACTGTACTGTACTTGTGTGTGGGAAACTGTTTCTGTTATCAATAATAACAATGGTGCAATTCATCTTAGATCTTAAAATCTAAGTTACACTAAAAGCAAAGAACGCTTATCACGGACATCCACAAATATCTGATGGTGACACACTAGCAACGAAAAATCCTTACATTTTTCAAATTAAAGGAATTCAGTGCGTTCCGGTTTGGTGTAAAATATTTATGATTTGTCCAATTCAACCAGAATATCTCCATAAGTACATTGCTGCGTTGAACTTGTAGATTCTTTATATGTATAATATTTGTCCTCACACTGCTGTTAAAGACCCTGTCTGTTACACCGTGTCAAATAATAACAAAAGAAACCTCCTGGAAAAGGATAAATGGTTTACAAAGTGACATTTAAATATCCACCTTGAGGTTAATTAAGTTGCATTTTATCCCTAAAAAGCCTACCGCAGACTTTTCAGGTATAGGCGTACTAAACTGACAAACAGTCTAACAAGGGGAATAATGTTTTTTTTCTTCAATACTGTGTAGAAGTTCACTGACTAACAATTGAATTGCATGTACTGTAGATATCCTAAGGGTCTTCCAACCCTGGGGTCCACATAGTTTGTGTTTCGTAACTGAGATTTCTACTGCATACACACACACACGCATGCATTCAGTTGGACCTTTCAGACCGGGCCAGCATTGGAAAGCAGAGTTGCTGAGAAACTGAGAAAAGCCGCCCGTTGCCCTCGGCGATCATAGTAGAGGAAAGACTCTTTTTCACCTGTTCTTACCCTGAGCCTCGCCCACTCCCGCAGTCCAACATGGCAGATAACGGGCCCGTTGTTGAGGCTCAAAGGCCCAAACAAAGACAACCCTGTCCCCCTCCCTCTCCTCTCTCACCCAACTTCCAGTATCTATGTCTGAGCTTTGATTTCCCCCGCCAGTATCTCCAGCCCCTGAGCAGAAGAGAATAGGACTGGAAAGAGTCCTCTCGCTCTTCACTGTACCTTTAGCATTATATTCCGTCTTTATGGAGGGCAGGTTGAAATGACTCCGAGAGATAAAAAGATAGTGTGGTTGGACATCCAAACTGGAAGCCATTCCAGGTTTGTTTCCTGAATCAGAAAGTTGCTGCATTCATGAGGTTGCTGTATTTGTTGATCACTAAATAAATGTTTCAGCCAGTGGAAGCTGAATTTAGTTTCATTATATTTAGTGACCCAGAATCACTGTATATAACACTAGGGTCCATTTATTGGTGTGACATCATGGCCTAACTGTGGCTGGTCTACATTGTATCTAAACTATTAAAGATTGTGTAACGCAAATTCAGTGATTTGTATGGAAACACATGATATACATTGGAATGTTCATTTTAGGTGTCTTTGTAAATTATAAAATTATGTTGGGTTTTTTTTCTAACGTGTCTGTAACTGTGCCTTTTCTTTCTAAACATTCTTTGCTAATACAAAGGAATAACTCATTGCTGTTTGTATATTGACTTCCCTCTTGATTCCCCAGGATGGAGTTATCTCAGTTAAGGACATTGACCTGGTGATGTCAGAGGGACTAGGAATGCGATATGCCTTCATCGGTCCCATTGAAACAATGCACCTGAATGCACCGAAAGGTAATAACAATAATGTTGCTGCTTATTACTTCATTACAAGTTCATCATGTATGTTGTGGCATTTAAAGGAGGAGATATTATTGGAAGGGAACATTCCATTCTGCATTTAGGGAACATTATTGTACTGTGTCTTGAGCACAGATGTCAAGGTGCGTTAACCATACACCCTAAGCTTTTACTATACCCTATAGCCTGCCTGTCAGTGACGAATGTGCCCTTCTCTGATTGAACTAGTTGTTCCAACCAGCCATTAGAACCATTAGAACCACTGATTTAGCTCTTCTACTGGTTGGTTAGGCTGATTGAACTGGTTTGACAGCATACAGATCTCCAGTCTGAAATAACCCCAAATTATAGACAGACCACCCCAACACACCACACATCTGCCTTTGTTAGCATGATTGTGTGTGTGTGTGCGTGCGTGCGTGCGTGTGTGTGTGGGCGAGAGTAAGAGTGAATCACCAGGTAAATGGGGAATGTCAAAAGAGAGTGTGAAACCCAAAAACGAGGGGGGAGGGGGCGATAGGGCAAGCATTTTAGACGGAACAAAGCACTCCATTGATCAGTGCTGGTGAATGCGCTTGCTCACACAGTAACTCAAACCCTGCTAAAGCTACTGTAGCGGCCCTTCTTTAACCAGTGTCCAACACTGTGTTCTCCCAGAGCCTCTCTACTCCATTGTGTGTCCAGGTTCTCTGTGACCAGAGCAGTGCCACTATGGTCTCCAGAGGTTGCTCAGACTCCATCCTGTTTGACCTGCAGATCCTTAAACCATTCCAGTCAGATACAAGAGCACTCGGGTGATGTTCGCCTGTGTGTGTCTCTTGTGCGCTCTGTCGCTCACGCTAACGATGTCTGACAGCAAATAAAGAGACTATGTGGGAAGGCTAGTAATGTATCAGAAAAGCATGCCTGTGTTATTCCTGATGAGCGAGAGATGGGGCAGGTTGCGGGGGCGAGAGAGAGACTGCATAGCCTAGCATGTCTTAAAACAGCATACAAGGTCTCTCCCACACAACGCCTGCTATTAGAACTGTTAGTATTACTATCACGTTGTAGTTTAAGCTATATGTGTAATATATATGTTAATGTCAACATTTGCATCTTACAAAAATTACAAAAATAAAGAAAAATGTTTGAATCAGCTACAATTTATGTATTTTTCAGGTATTCTTATTTTATCAAGTGTAAAAACAAGAAACCTCCTCCATCCACAGTTCTGTAGACTTGAATAGGTTCTAGCTGCCAGAAGCTCATCTGATCTGTTATATTTAGTGCCAGGAAATCTTGCTGTGGACAAGAAGGAAATGTTGTACAGTAGGACTGTGAGGAAATATCATCAATGCAGCATTTAGGAACATTTCTAAAACGATCTGCTCTGTAGCACTGTTGCAGACAGAAACATCTGTCAACAAATATTTCCTTATGAATAGTTGTCCACTGATTAATGGTTATGCTAGGTTGATGATTGAACCAATATTTACCTGTACAAACTAGCATCAGGAAATTGTTTGTGTTTTGAAGTATTTAGTGTTAGAAGGGATTTAAAATTCACATATGCTGAAAATGTTCAAGCCTGTGATATTGTACCTGTACTGATATTTATTTGGAATTGTCTCAGATAGTATTCCTATATATTCCATATGCAGTACTTCATACTGTTTGTTTGATAATCCTTTCTAATTCAGGTTTAGAAGACTATCTGAAGCGATACAGGGAAGGTATGAGGATGGTTTTGAATTCATTTGGGTCTGTCCCTGAATTCTCTGGTGAAGCAGCGAAACGCATAACTCAAGTAAGTGTGTTGTAGGTACCACACTGGAAATGAAAGATCACCTGTGTCCTCAAATGATCTCAAAACATCTAGTATTCTTTCATATTGTCAACTTAACCTAATAATAATAGCTTTGACTGACCCCACCTAACTTTTCCTTTAACTTTTTTAAATTGTATTTTTTTACATTTCCATCCTCCATTTAGGCTCAGAGTTAGTTAGTATTAAAGTGTAAATGGTTGGATCAGAAATACATTTTGTACTTGTATGTGCACTTAATTGTGAGCAATTAAAATTTAAACCCTGATTTATTTGATAACTTCAAATTTCTATCTTCAGCTCTCGATGCAGGGAATGTTCCAAATGGTAACAAGGCAAAACCATTCCATGGCATCCACACCAAAGACATTCTTCAAAGTGTTATTCTTTTTTTCTTTTTTCTGCTAGCCACACTTAAGCAGAATCATACCATCATCAGCCTTGAAATTGAGACACACACATTCTTGCAATGTATTCTGCTTTTATGTTGTTGTCTTTTACTTATTTATTGGCACTGTTTTGACATAGTGTCCTTAGTACAGCACAGTATCTAACCTTTTGGGAAGGGTAATTCCATATGCAATGTGTATGTGCATAATAGCTACCATGTCACTATCCACTTCCAATACTTTTACTATTCATTTAATACTAACCTACATTTTTCCTATCATGCCAGTGTCCAACTCATTTTCAACAGACCTTTCTTCCTGTAATTGTTGTTTAATGTCAGATGCTTCCCTGCTATCTACAGGAGATGTGTGATGTTATCCCCAGCGACCAGCAGCACCTGTCTTCCCGTAGAGCAAGGAGGGACCAACTCCTCATGGGCCTGGCTAAGCTGAAGAAGCAACACTAACTGCCTCATCCACATGCCCTGCACCAGTGGTCCCAAATGTCACCATGACCCAACCGCTCCAGTTTCATTCCATTTAGCTACTCCACCAGCCGGTCTCTTCAATTGTTTTCTAAACCTGTCCAACTAGAAAATGGAGATTTTAGTCAAACCAGCTAGTTTAGGTGACCAGGTGGTAAGGAAAACCAGAGTTATGTGGTATTTTAGATTGTTCCACAATGATTGCCATTACAATTAAATTAACCTCATCTCTATAGTGTTTCTGTAAATTCTTCTGAATCAATATCTTCACATCATGTGAAGTGAACAGTTTGCATGGCTAATTTGAGAGCCAACTCTCAGGGTATGATTTATGATAATGTATGTTATATTAGCATAAACCATGGCCTGAGATGTGCTACAATGTAGCCTACATTATCACAGTAAATTGAAAACCTTTTAAGAAAACCAATGTCCTCATAGACATCAGGGTTAACCTTAGCTATGCATACTGTGAAGACTGAATAAAATCTAATTGAAATGTTCTATTTTTTCCAATGTTAACCTATATTCCTTACAATAATGTGCAGTGCAGTTTATTAGCATACCTTGATGGTACGCTATAGATAGATAAACTGACATTCATAAATAATAAATATGTAATTTTCTAGTAAAACTGTGTCGTTCTTTACTGAAATTGGTCTAACACGTTAACAGTGTATGCTAAATCTCATATGGTTGCAACATTACCAGCTTTAACGCGCTTTTATAGTCTAGTAGGTGATCTACACCGTAGGACTACAGTAGTCTTGAGTTTCTTTAAATAACAGGAAATATATAAACCAGCTGTTTGAAAGAGAAAATTGGGTATTGATGGCTTATATTTGGTAAAACATGCAGACAGGAAAATTGAAAGCATCCAGTATTGCGGCCCCGCCCTTCCCCCGGTAATACAGTGTCCTCAAAAGATCAGGTGCGCTCTGAGACTACTTGTATCACCACAGCGCCTGAATGATTCCATCACACGCATCTAACTTTGGTTTCTAATCGCTCTTCTACAGTTGAATGGGAGTAGCCTACACTTTTCCTAAAGAGGAAGGATATCAAACGAATACAAGATCGTTGATTTTAATTAGCTTAGATCAGACCAGGGATATTCCATAAAGACAGGTAAGTTGTTATTGGATAAAGTGTTGAAGATTTCGCTTTGGATTGCAGTATACCCCATTTGGCCTATATATTTATGACTTCAGTTCTTTGTATATTTATAATATTTCTTATATAATTGGCCATTAATTATAGGCATAGTATAGCTGATTGTAATA